>CAUYON010009721.1:0-17346 GCA_963573935.1 Arctocebus calabarensis | reverse complement strand
TAAGATGTCCCATTAGGTTGTTAACTTCCTCTCTTTCTGTTTTCTTGAGGAATGCTTGCAGTGCTATAAATTTCCCTCTAAGGACTGCCTTTGCCGTATCCCATATGTTCTGATAATTTGTGTCATCATTGTCATTTTGTTTCATGAATTTGGAAATTTCCTGCTTAATCTTGTCAATGACCCATGTATCCTTCAGCATGAGGTTGTTAAGCTTCCACATTTTTGTTTGAGTATGCGGATTCTTGCTGTTGTTGAGTTCAACCTTTATTCCGTGATGGTCTGAGAAGATGCAAGGGATAATTTCTATTTTTTTAAATTTGCTGAAGTTAGTCTTGTGACCTAAGATGTGGTCGATTTTGGAGTATGATCCATGGGCTGATGAGAAGAATGTGTATTACGTTTTATTGGAATGAAATGTTCTGTAGATGTCAGTTAAGTCCAAGTGTTGGATGGTTAAATTTAAATGTATGATATCTTTGTTTAGCTTCCTTTTGGAGGATCTGTCTAAGACTGTTAGAGGGGTATTAAAGTCTCCAACAACTATAGTTGTGGAGGAGATTAAGTTGCTCATGTCTGTTAGAGTTTCTCTTATAAATTGAGGCACATTCTGATTGGGTGCATAGATATTAATAATTGAAAGCTCATCATTTTGTGTATTACCTTTAACAAATATAAAATGTCCATCTTTATCTTTACTCACTTTGGTTGGTTTAAAGCCTATTGTGTCTGCGAATAAGATTGCAACACCAGCTTTTTTTCTGTTTTCCATTTGCCTGAAATATGGATGTCCATCCCTTCACCTTGAGTCTAGATTTATCTTTTAAGGTGAGGTGTGATTCTTGTATATAGCAGATATCTGGTTTAAGTTTTTGTATCCAGTCAGTCAGCCTGTGCCTCTTTAGAGGGTCATTTAACCCATTCACATGTATAGAAACTAAGGAGAAGGAATTCGCCATTGTAGATTTCAGTGTGTGGTTCAAAGTATCTCCTTGCGCTGCTTTTATGGTGGGGGTTTGTGCTGGTCGTTATGGAGGATAGGTCTGAGGATATCCTGGAGAGCTGGTTTGGTTATAGCAAATTTCTTCAACATATGGATGATGTTAAAGTATTTAATTTCTCCATCATACATGAAACTTAATTTGTCTGGATAGAGGATCATGGGTTGAAAGTTATTTTGTTTTAGGAGGTTAATGGTGGGAGTCCACTCCCTTCTCACTTGGAATGTTTGAGCAGAGAGATCTGCAGTAATTTTAATATTCTTCCCCTTGTATGTAAAGGATTTCTTGTGTCTGGCTGCTTTTAGAATCTTCTCCTTCATGTTAACTTTGGTACAATTAACTACAATATGCCTAGGGGATGTCTTATTGAGGTTAAGTCATGCTGGGGTTCTGAAACTATCTGCTATCTGAATTTCAGAGTCTCTTGGTATATCTGGAAAATTCTCTTTCATAATCTCAAGAAGAAGGGACTCTGTGTCATGTAAAGCCAGATCGTTGCTTTCAGGTATCCCTATAAAACGAATATTGGTTTCTTTGAGGTATCACAGATATCTCTGAGAGAATGATCCATTTTTGCCTTCCATTTCTCTATCTCTTTGAGCATTTGGGAGTGTTCGAAGTCTCTATCCTCGATGTCAGAAATCCTTTCTTCTGCTTGCTCTATTCTGTTGCTGTGGGCTTCTACTGTATTTCTCATCTCTTTGCAGGTTGCAACTTCTTATCTCAATGTGTCGAGATCTTTGGTCATTTTGTCTTTGAATTGGTTGAATTCTTGAGACATCTTCTGAATTAATCCTATAATCTCTACCTCCATGTTTGTTTCCATTTTATTAATCTTGTTTGCAATCCAGATTCTAAATTCAATTTCAGACATCTCCGATATCTGTTTGTCAATGGGATAGTCTGGATTGGATGGTTTGTTATTTTTGGGGGGAGTTGCACCGTTCTGTTTATTCATGTTGCCAGAGTTTTTCCGCTGGTTCCGCCCCATGTTTGTTTTTCAGTTTTTAGCTATATGAGCAGGAGAGTGAAATTGGACTGGAAACTTCAATGGTTCTGTTTGACCAGCCCTCCACCTAGGTACTGGTGTGGTGACTGCAGCCTGTACAGTTCAAGAGTTCCAGTCCAATTGTAAATGCAGTCAGTCTGGATTGTGGGTGAGTTGCAGTTCTAGACTTCCAATCCGGGTCAGGGTTGAACTGAATTGTCAAGGTGGCAAAGAAAACATTTATAACACCAATAACTTTAAGAGCAAAGGGGCTAATACACTCGTAGAAGGGCTACCAGACACCTAAGCCCACAGATGCGCCCACAGTCAGAAACATCGATATACAAACAAAACATAACAAACAAACAGCCAATCACAGAACAGCTAAGAAGAAAAAAAAAGAATTCTACAATAAAAATGCCTCTTGTAAAATACTTAAGAATAGAGAAGAAGAAAAGCCTCTAACAAATAAGATATAAGCATTCTTAGAAGCTATAAGAAGGGAAAGAGAGGAGGGGGAGAGAGAACAAAGAAATTAACACTGAAGAGGAAGAAGAAATGTTCAGTTGGGAATAGGAGGTAAAAAAAATAGCCTAAGAAAAGAAAGTGAAATAAAGAATTATTTATCGTTGGCGCCCCCAAGAAAAGGATATTCACACACACACAAAAAACCAATCTCAAAAATATTATTCTTCTATGTATATAGAAATAAAGGTCCTTATGTATGCTGCTGTTGTCAACTTAAGTGGAATTAATTTATAATGCAATATACTTTGTGAACACCAGATGGCGCTAAGAGTGGCTCTCAGGCTTATATGTGATTCACCAATTATAATGGTTCTATGGAAACCACACCATCTTGCCAGTCACCATTTTTGGAGTTTCTCCGCAGGTTTGCGTTGGAAAAGGTGATTTATTTTGGGTGCTCAGCTCCAAACCACACTCACATCTGACCCTCAAATCTTGACCTCCAACCTTGGTGCACGAGTCGTCCAAAACTCTCCGCTCTGCCCTCCCACTCTCTCTCAGTCTGGCAACAACAATCGGCTGTGAGTGGGAAACCCACAGCAGGGTTGCAGGAGCGGGGCTCTAGGCAACTGCAGGAGGGGGGCTGACGGTGGCTGCGTTTCTCAGGGGCTGTAGTGGTGGCAGCGGCGATCCTGTGATTGGCGGGGGCGGCAGCACCATGACTCACGGCAGCAGAAGCAGCAGCGGAGGTTGCTATTGATGGGGCTTGCAAAGGCCTCAGAGGCTGGAGGGGAGGGGGTTCCCACGAGGCTCTTGCTGGGACCTTGAACTGCCACTTTTTCTCCAGCTAAAGTGCTCGGGGGCCCTCTTTTTCAACTTCCACGGCTCAAAGTGTCTTTTCGCACCTCTCAGGCTTCACCTGGATCCCTGCCTAGTATAGCGCTGACTAGTCACCGCTCTCAATGATCTGGGGAAAAGGCGCTCACCATTTTGGACATTCCAATGTGTCTGTCTGGCAGAGTCTGGACCCTTCAGCTCATGCCAGGGCTGCCCGGGTCTCCGTGGATCCTAGCAGCACCCCTTTCTGGTCATCAAACTCTGAGATCCATGCTTCCGTGGAATTTTCTCCAATTAGGTCTTGTGAGTTGGGACCAGCTGTCCTCCCTGTGGGAGGGGCCAGCTGCCCCTCTGCTGAGCAGGGGGAAATGGTTTACAATAGTTTCCACGGTTAAGAACTATATTTCAAACACAACAATCCTCCCAATCACCTGGCATCACCAGCTGCCCATCCATTCCAATAGTTCACATGGGGATAGATCCAGAGCTCCCACCCTCTCACCTGCTGACCGGGGAGAGATGGGCTACAGGACCATCTCTGCCGTCATCTTCCTCAGCCTTCCTTACAGACATATCTTGATGGTCCTCTCTTTTAAGTCTTTTGAGAATTGTAAGGCTACAATTAGAGATAATTTATACTATCTTAAAATCATATGAGAGTGGCTTTTGTAAGATAGAATAATAAATTGATACACCTAAATGTCAGGTGTACTTTTTAAGGCATTGTTTCAGCTTTGACAGAAAGGGACAGAGACAGTAGTACTAACAAAGAGGACTTTGACTTATTAAATTGTTAATATTCCTATCTCACCTAAGTAAGAAATGTGCAGAGGTCTCTGCAGTACAGAGCTGCGTGAAGAGGTGAACGACAAAGACTCCCTCAAAGAAGAAGGGAAAGGGAACTGGTGGAGCAGACAACTGAACCTGAGGCTGACACGTCTGTCTAAGGAAATGCTGTATTAATACGAATCTATATCATCACTTCTACTAAGAACGTTTCATTTTAAAAACTGAGGAGTACACTTCATGCTAAATTTGTGCTTGGTTTTATAATTATTCTTGGAAGGTATTTCATCAAAATACCTTCAATATATCTGCTTTTTGCAATCCTCTACTTCATAGTACTTTCAAAAAATTTTTTCAGTTCCAGGCATAATCTGTTGCAGTCAGAAACTCAGTCATTTTTTACAGAAGAGGGTTTATGTACCACTGTCTTTGTTCACTGGGTTGCAGATACTCTTCAAAGTCTGGTAGGAAAATCTCTGTTCTGAGAACACTCCCTTTATGCTCCACTTTGTTACTGGGCTCTAAAGTCTTTGTAACAACTCTTCACGGAAGCATTCCTAACAGCATGCTCCATTAGATTGGGGAAGGAAGAAAGGGGGAAATGTCAATATTTTTAATCACCCCCAGATCTCTGCAAGTCACTAGTTATACCCTGAAGACTCTGGGTGGCACCACCATCCATGACTCCAGGTGACCTGTTGAAAGTGAGGCAATTTACTATCAACCCTCATAGCCAAGATGGCAGCCCTTGAAATCTCAGAATAGCCTTTGGGGTCATTCTTCCCTCATCTTGAACAACAGCTCATGCTTCCATGGTCCAATCATATAGGATCTAAGAACTCTTTTTCTACGAGCTCTGTCTCTGCATTGCAAACTGTCAGTGTGTCTGCTGTGCTAGCCAATCTGGTCAAGGTACACACCCAAGTTTATCTACTTATCCAATGGCTATTTGGCCACACGCTTAGTCTTCTAATCATATGTTCTTGTTTTTTAATGATATGGACAGACTAAAAATTTTCCAGATCTTGATGTTTTGGTTCCTTTTGATTAACAATTTGTTCTTCGATTTATTTTTCTCTCATTTTATGAGACTATGTCAGGATGAACCAAGCCATTCCTTCAATGCTTTGCTCAGAAATATCCTCAGCTAAATATCAGTTTCATAGCTCACAAGTTCTGCTCTTCACAAAACACTAGATCACGAATACAAGTCAACCAAGTCCTTTGCCCTTTTATAACAAAGAGCGTGATATTTTCTCCGTTGTCCAGTATCATGATTCTCATTTTCAGCTGAGACCTCTTTATTTTTTTTTTAAGCACTCACCAGAATCAACTTTAAAACAAATCCTTTTAGGTTTACCATTACCCATTTCCAAACGGCTAAGACATCTTTAGATATTTGTTACAGCAGCACCCTTCTTCACAGTACCAATTTCTGTCATATTCTGCATAGACTGCCATGATGAAATACCTAGACTAGTGCTTAAAAAATAGACATCTGTTTCTCCCAGTTCTGGAGGTGGGAAGGCTGAGCTCTGTGGGCTTGCGGATTAGCTTCCTGGTGAGGGCACACTCTCTGACGTGGACTTGGCAGCTGTCGCACCATCTCGCCCTCTATGTGTTTTCTCCCATCATGGAGAAGTTCACCTCATCTGTATCTAATTATATCCCAAAGGCCCCACTGCCAAAGATCATCATACATGGGGTTTGAGATGTAACATATGAAATTTTGGGGAATATAACTCAACCTGTAACACCAAAAGGGGTGTTGAGATCCAGAAATGAACAATGGTAGGAAGCTCCTACTACTTGTGTTGTGCCACCCCCACCAACCCCTTCAGATCCACTCTGCAATCTTCTTGACCTTGCTGTGGGCCCCCCAGAGACTGACTTCCTCAACCACATCTATGAGCCACCTCTCTTCTTTTTGAGTTGGCAAATGAAAGGTACAAACAGACTGAAAAGAGGGAAAGGTCAAGACACAGAGACTTGTGGTAACAACTCCTCCTCTTCCAACTGCTTTCCATGCTTCTTTCCTATTTAATATCTGGCAGATAAAAGAGCACAATAACATTTAAATGGTGGGTATATGTATGTGCTGTGTGTGAGCATTTGTATATTACAGAGTGTCCATAAGGTAGATTTGTGTGCAATTTACTATGCTAAACTATTTTAAATGGCATATGAACTTTATGTCCACCCTGTATTTCATCTCTAGGAGTTTTTGTGCATTTAGTTATTATAGCTCGTCTTTATTAAGTGCTGACCGTGTATTTATTCTAAGTGCTCAAATATATTACACATTGGATAGTACCTATAAGAAAGTACTATAATCATCCTAATTTATGGTTGAGAAAGCTGAGGATTGCTAATACTGTCAACTTGCCTAAAGTCAAAAATCACACAGCTAACTAGCAAAAGGAATGAAACTTGAAATAGTGCAGTCTGCCTGCAGAGGTATGCCCTAGGCCACACTGTCAAAAATAGACTGACTCATTTACCAGACATGCCCTTCTCTACTTGACCTTGTGGCACACACATTTATTTTCAGTCTCTTGTCAAGAAGCAGTAAACATTTCCGTCTCAAATAGCATGCAATTAGACTATAGAATCATTTGAATTTTTAATTCTTAAATCAACTTTAACTTGAATTCTGGCTCTTAAGTGCCTTAACTCTTGCATTATTTGAATATTGCATTTTTATCTTGATTATGGAATTTAAAAATAAATAACAGCTTAAAAAGTTGATCTTATGGAGGTAAAAGTAGAATTATAGTTACTGGAGGTTGTAACGGGAGAGGGAGGGGAAGAGAAATAGAGGTTGGTTAGTGCGTATAAAAATACATTTACACAGGAGGAATATATTCTAGTAATCAGTAGCACAGTAGGATGACTGTAGTTAGCAATAATTCATTGTATATTTCAGAATAGCTAGAAGACCATATTTGGATTATTTCCAAAACAAAGATAAATATTTGAAGTGATGTACATCCCAATTACCTTGGTTTGATTATTGCACATTGTATATAAATATCAAAATATATATGTACCCCATGAATATGCACATTTATTACATAGTAACAAAAAAATAAATGAATATCAATTTTGACTTTGACTTTTACAATTTGGTTTGTTAAGCAGTTTAAATATGCCGGGCTCAGTGGCTTGTGCTAGTAATCCGAGCACTCTGGGAGGCCGAGGGAGCTGGATCGCTGGAGCTCATGAGTTCAAGACCAGCCTGAGCAAAAATCAAGACCACTTCTCTATTAAAAATAGAAAGAACTGAGGCAAGAGGATAGCTTGAGCCAAGAGTTAGAGGTTTCTGTGAGCTATGATGCCACGGCACTCTACCCAGAGCAATAGTTTGAAACTGTCTCAAAAAAAAAAAAAAAAGGCAGTTTAAATGAAAAGCTTACAAGCTCATAATCTTTCCGAACATTCTACTTTGCCAGAGATTAGAAAAACTACTTCTGAGTTCCCCAAGACAGTCACTTAAACTAAACCATACTCTACTATACTATACTTAATAGTTATGCACTAGACTTGTACTATATTATATACTATATTTATACTATCTAGTTATTTAAACTTTTGAACAGTATTAGACAACATTGTAAGCCTTTTAAATTCTACTCAGTAAGGCTATAAAAATTATTTCTTATATTATTTCTCATGACCTTTAAAGAAAGTCCTAGCTTGGCATTGACTATTTCTAGCTATCATCAAAATTTTTAATGTCAGTCAAATGGGCACCTTCCCTTCACAAGAATTTAATTTTTATATAATTTAATTCATTCCAATATAAAGAAGAAACATACTAACTTATTTGCATGACTTCTGAGAAACATTACTCAAATTTTAAATGCAGTTAAATATATAAGCAAAAACTTAGCTATTCAAGCCAACTTTTAACCTGAATACCTGTTACAAAGATCACATTCATAGATAGATATGCAGGTAAGGATATGGGTGAAAAAAAGTAATAGCAAATAGACATTTTATTATACCCAAAGAAATAACAATGACATTCATCACTAGCCTTTTCTCTTTTTTCTGGAAAAACTAAAGAAAGTATAGTTTCATTGACTGGTGCAAGAAATTAATTATAGAGGATATCTCATCTCATCAGGCTGTGAAAATAAAAAAAAATGTTTTATTTGCTTACATTAAGTAGTATCACTGGCAGAATGGCATTCTCTAAATATGTTTATACTTACATCTCACTTTTTTTCATTCCACCACACTTAAAGCCCCCAAATATTCATTCCTTTTCTGCCAACTGGCTCTTTCTAGCCCTGATAAATTTTAAAGAGGAGGAATTACCAAGGTTATAAGAAAGGACTTGATCCATTTATCTGTTGCTAGACAATTTGTGCCCGTATCTTTACTATTGTGAAGAATGCTGCAATAATCATGGGAATGCAGATACCATTAGAGATATTGATTTTATTTTATTTAGATATACACAGAAGTTGGATTACTGGAGTTCTATTTGTAATTGTTGGAGGACCTCCCAGGCTGTGTTCCATAATGGCTGTACTCATTTTTACTGCCCCTCTCAAATATAAAAGGATTGATTACCTTTTCTGTGGTATGTTATAGAATATTGTTTTTCTTCTTGCTGTATATGTTTTTGGTCTCTTAGAGTTTAAGCTAGTAACACTTTGTGTTTAGAAATAGGGAGAGAGTCAAATATCTTTATCAAACTAAAGTTTTTTTCCATTAAGAAAGCATTCTTTATGTTTTTTCTTAATGTTTCCATCAATCATGTTATTAATATTTCCTAATGCCTATTTTGTTGTACTTGTTCAAAACATATCTCCTTTATAGATATTAGAAGAATTTTATTTTTATTTTTCACCAGATTTTCTCCAAAGTTATTTTTAAGAGATGTGCCAATGTAACTCTCTTATATAACTACACTTTTACAGCCTGTATTGCTGTTAATATAAGTGTCTCTATGTTTTGTGGTTGTCTTAGTCCATTTCTGCTGCTATAGCAGAACACCTTGATTGGATAATTTTAAATAATAGAAATTTATTTCTTACAGTTCCAGATCAAGACATCAGGAGGTTCGATGTCTGGTGAGGGCCCTGTATCTGCTTCTAAAATTTTGCCTTGTTGCTCAAGGGAACAAATGCTATATGCTCACTTGGTGGAAGAGGCAAAAGGAACTATTTACTTCTCTTGACTTCTTTTATGAAGGACTAATCCCATCTATGAATTAGAACCCTGATGGCTTAATTACCGCCTATGGGGCCCACGTCTTAGTACTGTTGCACTGGGGATTACTTTTCAACGTGAATTTTAGAAGGGACACAAACATTTGTACCATAGCTGTGTGTAGCACATTCATCTTTCTGTTGCTTTATAAAATAATAATTTTTATGTATAAATTCTTCCTTTATTATTTCCCATGGATAGCTTTGTGTCCTGGAGAAGGTACTGATTCCAGTGTTGATTTTAATTCATTTTTTGCAGAATAACATGAGTATACAGGAATTCTATGTATATTTGTTAGTTTCAGTGAATAGAGAAGAGTTCTCTCTGTTATTTTGACAAACTGTGTGAAACTTTAATAAGACACGATCAGAATTCCACTCATTTTGAAAATAAGCATTTGGAAAAGATATTTTAAACAGAATTCTAAAATATAATGATTTGTCTATACAGAGGAAAACATTATTAAAAAAATGTTGATATAAATAGTTTATTTGGTAATTTATATTTATACATCTTTATAGACATAGATTTCTTTGTATTCATGGGTTCTGCAAGTATGGATTCAACCAGTTTGGGATTAAAATATTTGAAAAAAATTGAAAGCTTTTGGTCATACTAAATATGGACAAACTTTTAAAAGCATAATTTCATAATATAGTATAAGTATTTATATGGCATTTATATTGCATTAGGTGTTATAAGTAACCTAGAAATTTTTGAACATGTATGAGAAGATGTGCACAGTTTATAAGCAAATACATAAATTTATATCAGGAATTTTAACAGCCATAGATTTTGATACCTGTAGGGGAGTCCTGTAATCAATTCTCCCTGCATACCAAAGGAAGTATATACCTTAGAGCCACAAGCAAAACATCAATAATACATGCATAACGTTTTTTACAAATGTAAATTTTAAATTTGGAAATGTAGATGAAAAGGTACCCGATGAAGATAATTTAGTTGGTGCATAACTGTTGTTGCATCTTCCAAGTTTTTCTTGTACTAAGTTGGACTATCAGACTTTGGAGTCTTAGTTCTTGAGACCATTATTTCACTAAGAGACATAATGGCTTTGAGTATCATTCAGTAGAGACAAAATTCAGCACAGATCATGTTTGTTAATTATGTGATAACCCCAGAAAAGGAATTGAAGACAGATTGTTTTTTAGATTACTCCAAAGTTGTAAGTCCATACAAAGAAAAAATTATTTGCTATAATATCACTTGGTGTGTATGGGATTGGGATAAAGCATGCTGTGTTCTTAAAAGATATTTTAGTCGATCAATGGAAGTGACTGCACTTTCAACATACTATTCATCAACGTACTGCCATACATGTGTAAGAATCAGTATATTCTGTTCTTTGATACAAAAAAAAATTGCTGAAGTTTTACTTTTCAATTTTCATTTTTATCCATCACTAACTATGCCTATATTCATGCCAAAAACTTTAAAAATTAATAATTGTCAGGTTATTTTATATTATTTAATTATAACAATTGATGGCTTCCTGAAGATACATCACAATCTATGTCAATGTATTCATGAAAATTACTATCTCATTTACAAACCCGTCTCTTGCACACCCAATTACCTTGAATTATTTAGCTCTCATTGAGAAGTCAAAGTTCTCTGACCTTTCTAAAAATTAAACATACTCATCTTGGTACTCTCTATTTGGAATACTCTGAGTATGCAATTATGTAAGGTTAAAATAATAATTCATTATATCTAATTATTTGAGTGGAAGTAGAATATTGAATTTGTACTATTTGCCACAAATTAATTTGGTCAAAACAACTTGGAATGCATGAAGTATATTAGTTAATAGTAAATATTCTGAAGTGATGATGCTTTGATCATTCTTAATTTTGATGCAAAACTTTTTGTCATCTTACATATATTTTCAATTTTCTTGTCTTCAGAAGTTTTTCATATTTTAAGAATTGTTTTCTTTTGAGTTTTCAATCATTTCTCATATTTATTACAGGAAGTATTTAATGTGACTAAATGTCCACTCTGTGCATGTGAATCTTATAAGGTGCTTCCACCAGTTTTGCATCAAGGAAGGATTTTATGTGATAAGTATTTTGATGACTGATTATTCAAAAATTTCTCATTTTCTTTAATCCATATATTGGCCACATGAATTTGTTTAATTACATGTACAGCTGAATATGAAGACAGAAAAACATCTGAAAATATATTCATCAATTTCATGAGGGGGAACAATGAGAATTCTGCATAAATATTCCCTTTTGTTCATTTATATTTTATTTTGTTAAAATACAAAACATTCAAATTTATATAAATTATCTGAGGCAATATATTTTCTGTTACAGGGTATTCCTTTGACCTAACATATTCCCTATTGTTACTTTATTCAAACAATTCTTTATTATATATACGAATAAAGAAGTAATAGATTATGTAATGATTACAGCTAGTAATAGATTACAGCATGTTGCCTGTTTACTTGTGAATGTTCAGATATTTACATTCTGGATATGATACACTTTATATGCTTCCTTGACTCAACCAATTCAAAAACAGTAATAACATGTAAAGAAACTGGATATTTAGTTGGACTAATTATATTAAAAGAAATACTACCAAAATAATTGGGGCCAATTTTAGTTCCAGAACATTGCGGTGTATATGCAGGAATAGTAAGTATACTCATTTCAGCCCTACATTCAGGAATTCTCAATGACCATAAGCTGCTTGCTTACGGACACAGGTGGCTGTTTTCTCAGGAGAGCATTTCATAATAGGGCTTAAATGAGGAAATGGCAATCATCAGTTTTAGATACATTTCAAATCTCACAAGTGTGAAAGCCTTCATACATCATAACTGAAATAATGAGAAGTGATTAATAAACGTCATTGAATTAAATGAGTTGCCAGATGTATCTGATCCTCAAGTGAGCAGGGAAAAAAAAAAAAGAACACACACAAAAAAAACCCTCATAAAATGTGTCATAACAGTTGAGAATCTATGTTGAACCACAGAGAGGATTTCAATTTCAAGCCATAATGTAATTTCAGGAAACTATAGTATTTGAGAATGTAATCAAGTTCTATATTTTAACATTTGAAAAATTAATTTTTTCTATCTCAAAGTGTAATTAGAAACAAACTTTTGAAATATCATCAAATTAAAAAAAATATTAATTCCATTAATAAAATGGAAGATATATATATATATATATATGCCCCATTTCAACTAAGAGTATTAAAAAAAATAGCTCCTTAACAAGACTTTATTAAGTCTTTATTGGTTTACTGAGTAACATATTTAAAAATAGTTAATTTTTTCAATTTTATCTTTAAAGCTGACTACCAACTTAATTAACAAACTATGCTATGATATATGTCATTGGGCAGTCACTATTATCAAAGTTTAATTTTGGAAAATATGTTAAAATTAAAAAACTGTATTTTACTATGAAAATGCCAGTCTTTGTCAATATTCAACATTTTAGAGTTTTATGCAGAATAATATTTTTAACTCATAGAACTTTTAAAGCCCAGCAATAATAAAGTATAATTATTACATTTTATATATTTACTAGTTAATAATTTTTACTAACCAGGCAAAGTTTAGCCTAATGCCAAATAAACAATGTTTCTCTCCATGTTCCTCAATATCAAAAACCAAATTTCATGTTTAACATATTCTCTATGGTATTTTAGTTTTTTATGATGAGATTAATGAAGATTTTGTACTTAGATCTGTATCTTGTTCCCAAAGATTGCAACTTATTGATCCGATAAGTGATCTGGGCATTAGAATGGTTAATGTGCTCTCTTTATTTAAGACACGAGACTGAGACACACTCTGTTATTTGGTATTAATCAATGTTTCTTGGCATAAAACCTTCTTTTATTCATTTATCAGATGTGCATGCCTGTGTTTGTGTGTGTTGTCAGAGTGCATCAAACACAAGTCACTGTGTACTATGCGTAGCATAAGTGAATTAAAATGTTTTCTTTTTCAACTAAAAGCTTATAACTATTGGACATTATAAAGCTCTTTGATATCTTTATCTATTCTTTGGTATTAAATATGGATAACTCTCAAATGTTTTTTTCCAACAGCAAAACTAACCCTTAAATTTTATTTACTGATTACTTCATATGTAACATGAATATTCTGCCAGTTGCCTGAACTCATATGCATTAAGAACTTTCTATCTTTCCCAAATCACACCTTTTGATTTTTCTGCCTTGGGTGTGGGTAACCTCTTCTTCTATTTCTTCCTTTCTGTTGGCTGAAACATCACGTGACGGCTGAAGCTGGAGGAGCCAGTTTGAATAATTTGGCCTTGAGCAGCAGCAACTCACTGCAGAGAAATTGCTTTATTTGTCCTTTTCACCCTCATGCCACCCAGTTTCTTATGTCTTTCTTCTTCTTTTTTTTTGTTTGAGACAGTCTCCCTCTGTCACCTGCAGTTGAGTGCCATCGCCTCTTTAGAGCTCACCCTAACCTCAAACTCCTGGGCTGAAGCAATCCTCATACCTCAGATTTCTAAGCAGATCAGATGGGACTATAGGTACCACTACCATGTCTGGCTAATTTCTTCTAAAAAGTAAACTATGTAAAAATTCTACTTAATCAAAATCATTTTGTTGTTTCTGTCACTTTTACTTAAGCAAAAGCATAGCTAATACCTATAGACTATTCTTTTTTTTTCACTCCCAGCATAATTATATACCTATAAGTAATCCAAACACTTAATTATCCCATCTGTTTTCTAAAATATGTATTATCATTCATTTGTTCACCAAAACTTTAAGTTGCCTGCCAGCTTACTATGTGCCAAGCAAAAGTGCCATGCAAATTTCTATCTTCATGGGTATTAGATTTTATTTCTAGAAGATAGAAATGCATAGTAAAATTTATGACATTTCAGATAGAAAACTATAAGTATACATTTTCTTCATATAACCTTATGATGTGGCAAATTATATGTGTGTGTATGTTTGTAGACAAACATTATATTTAAATCTATTTTGTCAGGCAATGCTATGCTTTTATTATTCAAATGAGTTGAATTTGGTACCGTAGAAAAAGTGTGATTTGAACCTTCAACATCAAATTCAGCTGGTTATCAAAGTGACTTTGCTGACATTTGTTTGCATATGGACTGCTATGGCTTGAATACGTCCTCAAAAAAGATCTGTTGGAAACTTAATCACCAGTGCAATCTTGATAGCTGGTACATAACAGGAGGTGTTTAGGTCATGAGGGCTCCATCCTGAAGAATGGATGAATACTCACTGTACAAAGACTTGAGGCTTTGAGCTCAATCTTTTTCTTCCAGGTTTGTGTTCTTCCTTTTCTTTCCCCTTTTACTATGGACAAGGCAGCAAGAAGGTCCTTTCTACGTGTGGGCCCCTAGATGATTGACTTTCCAGCATCTAGAATGGTAAGAAATAAATTTCTGTTCTATATTAATTGCCCAGTCTCAGGTATTCCATTATAGCAATACAAAATGAAGTATGGCAAGAAATTTGTACTGAGCAGTAGGGCCGTTTCTATGGCAAATACCCAAAAATGTGGAAGTGACTTTGGAACTGGGTGATGAATAGAAGCAAGAAGAGTTTGAAAAGCAATCAGTAAAAAGCTTAAATTGGCATGAGTGAAGTATTCAGATCAGTTCTGGTGAGTTCCCAGAAGAGAAGAACTGTGTGGAAAGACTAGAATTTTTATTGATTGTTTAAGTGGTCATGATCAGAATAACGGTGGAAATATGAATAGCAAAGAACTTTTCATTGAGGTTCCAATGGAAACCAAGGAACAAGGTATTGTTTGTCCATGATGTGGCTCTGGGTTTTTATGGAAACCAGAACTTAAAAGTGATGGACTAGGATATTTAGTAGAAGAAGTATTTAAGCAGCAAGCATTCAAAATGCTACATGGCTTCTTTTGGCCACTTATGGTCAAATGAGAGAAGAGACAAAGGATTTTAAAAAGGAATTCATAATAAAAAGTGTTAGGTCACTAAGTTCCCAGCGTCAAGAATGAGTACTGGTACCTAGTCAAGCCAATGACAAATTAATCTCAGATACAGAGCAATTCCATGTAAATGTTTTATTACAGGAAAGAGAAAGAAGCTATACAAAACCAAGTGAAGAAGGAAACCACCCAAAGTGGTACTAAGTGAGAACACATTCCAGGGAGAGAAGCACCGGAATGAAGAACTTCTCAGCCTCCATGAGCAAAGAAAAACCCAGAGTTGAGCACACACCGACTTTTATAAATTCACTAGTTCCCCCATGTTTGTTTTTTTTTTTCCAGGCAGATTGGTTGTTATTTCTCACTTTTGCAGTGACTAAGAAATTGGTGTTATACTATACCAGATTACACAACAGGTTGAATATGTAACAGTTTCCTTTCTACACATATATCTTCCCCAGAATTTTTTACCAAAGCTCCAGTAGGCTAATGAACTCTGGGTCACCTAAAGGTCACTAGGAACTCCTTACTATGTATGTTCCCACTGGGGAACAGTTTCTAGGCACAGTTTAGTTCCTAGCTACAATTCAGTTCTCACTCTCCACCCTCAGCCACGTCCTTGCTCCCTTCCCTGTTTTCCTCCTCCAAACCTAAAATTACCTGCTGCGAGACACTGAGCTGAAAATCTTTAGGGATTAAGAGTGAAGGCTCATCTTCGGTAGCTTCAATCTGAACAGGGGGATAGCATTCCTCAAGTCCGTGGTCCCTGTGGGAAGGCCACAGATGGAAAATGCGTGCAGGAAGGTCTAGTGGCTCAATGGGTATGTGTGGGAGGGAGGGTTTCTCCTCAAGCCCTGGGATGGAATCCTTGGACTAACCTAGCCTTGTAAAGAACAAAAAAACATTTTTATTGAGAGGAAATAAGGGATTTGGTCAAGCAAATCTTTTACAACGAAAATACCATGGATATAAGAAGTACAAATGTTATTTATCAAAACAGTGGGAGAAAGATAGGAAAGGCATTTCAGACATCATCAAGGCTGTCAGTCTCATCACAGGCCCAAAGCAGGACCATACAGGGCAAAGTTTTCAGAGAGGTGCTCTTTGGACCTCAGCATTCTCTGCCCTGTACGGTCTTATGCTTCTTCTCGCTGCCTGATGCAGTGTTCCTTGACTGCACCAGGGCTTAAGTGGACACGATGCAACTTGGGCTGTCCCTCCCTAGAGGGATGTGGTGAGCCTTGGAAATATTAGATGGAGCTAATTCTGACAGTGCACAGAGTCTGAGAGCTGTGGAGCCTCAACAATCTCCAACTGGATTTCAAAGAATGTGTGGATAGTCTGGGGGCTCAGGTAGAAACTTGACAGAGGGCAGAGCAGCATAGAATCCTCCCCAGGGCAATGCTTAGTGGAACCATAAAAACAAGGCCCCCATAGAGAGTCTCTACTAGAGTTATGCCTTAGGAGGGAGTGGGATCACCATGAAGACCACAGAGCCGTAGAGCTATTAGGCAACGTGAGCCTGTAAGTGCATCAGGCATGAAATGCTAACTCCACAGGCTGCTATGTGGACTGATCCCAGCAAAGCCATTGTTATAAAGCATCCTGAGTCCTTGGTGAACCAATATCCAGTGGTCATAGTCACCGGCATGCAGATTCCCAAGCAAGACATATAAATCCAGAACTAAGTTATATTTTTTTTTTAATAATTTTATTAAATCATAATTGTGTACATTGGTGCAATCATAGGGCACAATGTGCTTCATATACAGTCAGAAATATTTTGATTGTACTGTTAGAGATAGCCTTCATGGCATTTTCTTGATCACTATATAAAGACATTTATACTCTACATTTAATAAGTTTCACCAGTACCCTGCTAAGATGTACCATAGGTGTGATCCCACTAGTTGCCCTCCCTCCACCCATCCTCCCCAACCCCTCCCCTCCCTTTCCCTTTTCCCTGTATTCTTGTGCTATAATTGGGTTTTAGCCTTCATATGAAAGCTATAAATTAGTTTCATATTAGGGCTGAGTACATTGGATACTTTTTCTTCCATTCTTGAGATACTTTGCTAAGA
>CAUYON010009720.1:0-10995 GCA_963573935.1 Arctocebus calabarensis | reverse complement strand
CTTTATATAGTGATCAAGAAAATGCCATGAAGGCTATCTGTAACAGTACAATCAAAACATTTCTGAATGTATATGAATCGTGCCCTATGATTGCACCAATGTACAGAATTATGATTCAATAAAATTATAAAAAAAAAAACAACTATAGATGTTGGCGTGGATGTGGAGAAAAGGAAACACTTCCCCACTGCTGGTGGGAATGCAAGCTAATATGTTTCTTTTTGGAAAAAATTATAGTGAACACTTAGGGAGAGATATCTTGATATAGGAACTTTTCTGGGCTTTCTTTGACTTGCTTGGTGAAAGCATTGAAAAAAAAAAGCTGCAGAATCAAGGGTGAAGCTGATCAAGGGACTCTGCTATGGAGTAAATTCCTGAACTACTAAGAATATTCCCAGTCATAACATTCTTGTATTTATTCTGTCTTAGTCACTGTTCTAGGCCTTCACATGCCATCTTTCATTCACAGAAGGGAAGGAAGACAATTAAGATTTACTTATTACTTCATATACTGGGTACTATTGTAGTTACTTTATTGGCAATAACCTATTCCATAGGCACAGAAAGTTATAAGTGAGTAGATTAGGAAAATGTCTTTTCATAAGTCAAAAACTTGATAAAGACAATCCACCTATCACTGAAGACCCAAGATGGTCTAGGCTCTGGGTCAGATCCTTTGCATCTATTAATCAATGTAGTTTCTCAGCTGTCATATAGAGTTGGCTTCAAATTCACTGTCAGTTTCACAGGTTAAGCTGTAACATCACCCTAAAAAAATAGTATACTCAGTGTCCAGCTTTTTCCACTACACTTCTCATAGATTTTAGAGCAGCTCATCTCGAAGTTTAATGTGTATAGGAGTCATCCGATGACCTCATTAGCATGCAGATTTGGTTCAGAAAGTCTCGGGTGTGGCCTGAAATGTTCTCTGAGGCAAGGCCAAAGCTGCTGGCCTAGGGACCGCATTTTGAGTAATGAAGGTCTAATGTAGACAAATGTGCATTTGCCACATGGGAAGTTCTACCTCAAGGCTAATGTACTACAGAATTCTGCTTCCTGAGGCAGGAAAATCAGGGCTTAGAAGGTTCGTATTTCTTATCCATTAACAGTTGACCCTTGTCAAAGACAAATGCCAGACTCTCTGAGCTACAGAAAGTCATACTATGTCATGCTGTGTTACGAGCTTACTCCTGTGGACACCCTCATCTCAGATCTGCAAGGGGGTCTCTTCCAGACCATCTTCTAAAAGACCGTAAGTATATAAGAATGAGATTTAACCAAGAGGAAAGCTTTATCCATTGACACTGATGCTGGAAGGCAAGAGTTAGGTGTAAGATTCATAGAACTCAAATCAGACTCTTTGCTTTCAGTAAAGGCAACAGCTTGTTTCATTACCATCTCAGCGATAATTCTGTGGACATTCCCATATTATATAAGCACTATATTAACATCCTTTTGGAATAAAACAACAAATAGTGAGAACACTAAAAAGATGTCAGTATATCTTTTTCCAAGAACATCAAGCATTGAAAAATTTAGTAGGGAGAGAAGATTGAAAAGCCAACTCATATTAATATCATCTGTCAAGATTTCTAAACTCTTGCTCTACATTTGTTTAGGAGAGTATAGTATACCTCTGGTGGCATTGCCATATCATAGAAAAGAAACACGGAAGATACACCTACTTCATGTGTCCAAGCATATTCAACCAAAATGAACAATCCCACATAGAACCCAAGGTTATGAGCCCACACTGCAAACCTCTAGCCATGGGATCACTTTCCACGTGTAGCAGTGGAAAAATCATTATCGCCTAAGAAATGAAGTGGAGATGTGATCGGAAATGTCATGCCTTGGGTGCATGAGCATTATTCCAATAATCCATCACCCAAATTGAATTGCTTATTTGTATATCTGATTGTCTTTGCATTATTTAGAAGTCATTTAATGACAGCCAGCCTGACAGCATGCATCTCATACATGCCAGGTAGGGTTTAGAGACTTGGAAATACCTCTTTCTAATTGTTTGGACAGGTGTATTGATCAGGGTTCACTAAAGCACTTTATGTCCTCTGTATGCTGGAAATACATATACACACAAGCACACATGGAGAGAATAAGCAATGCCCCATGCAAAGGTGGAACCCGCAGAAGGCATCTCCCCCGAATGGAGAGTGATATGTCTACAGCCAAGAAGTCAGGTGACTGGGGCCTAATTTTAATATAGCTCCTAGGCCCAGAGCCCACACAAAGGTTGCAGAGAGTGGCTGTTCTGGGGTAAGTAGGAAGCATGACCATATTTTGTGCATTCTCCAGGTCTGGGAAGCATGGCAGCCTTTGCAGAGAGGCTGTATTTCTGCCCCTGCTCTGATTATCTGACACTCTCCCTAGGAAGCTGAAGGAATTGGCCTTGAGTTAGGGCAGGGGGTGAGATTGGTTCTTGCTTTTTCTCATTTTTGCAGAACGGCCAACAATGGCTGAATAGACACTGCCCTTCGGAGCATGTCTGCCGCTGGAGACGACCCTCAGCAGCTTGTGTGAGTCAGCCCTGCTCCTCCCCGTCCTCGCCTCGCACTGGCCTTTCTGTGGTGGGGCTTTATTACACTGCTGTGTTTTCTTGGATATTAAATATAAGAAATGAAAAAGTAACGACATTAATATCCTGGTAGATGATGGCTTTTTGAGCTTATGTCTGGCTCTTGAAAAAAAATGTTTTTGATGTGCTGTGTATCTGCTCCATAGGAATGATTCTTTTTTCTTTTTGTTCTTTTCTCTCCCTGTCAAAGTTTATTTTGCTCTCCTCTTTTCTCTCCCATCCTGCCCTTGAGGGCATGACAAGCAGGTGCCTTGATAGCGGCAGTCTTGGAAGCCTGGGCTTTGGGAGAGGGAGCCGCCTCTGCCTCCAGGATTGTGAGCTCCCCAGATGGGCACCGTGGTTCAGAATCCCTGCGTGTTTACGTTTGGCAGAGAGTGACCTCCTGCTCAAAGCCAGGGAACTTGGAGGGACTCACAGCTAGCAAATTGCTTTTGCAAATGACATTTTGATGAGTAAATTAATCTAAAAGGCACTGACTTTATTCACTCTATGTTTCAAGGCAAAGCTCAAGATAAGAGAGTGACAGACATTTTTCAAGCCTAGAAGCTCTTTGTCAGTGTCATGGACACTGCTGTACTCACAGGGCTCCTGGCTTTCAGGCCGCCGGTGTTACACAGGCATGCAAATCAGATCTGCGGCAGACACTGCCCCCCTCTCCCCTCAGACTCCCGAGCCCCTGGCGTCTCTGCTCCCAGCCCAGCATTTGAGCCCCTCTTAGGATCAGGACATGCTGGTGTCCTGGACCCTGCCTTCTAGAAGCTCATGCTAGTAAGGAGGTGGACAAGAAGGCTGAGCAAACAAGAGGAAAGTCCAGACTAAATTAGCAGAGGACAGACAGACCGCCTTTGCCTCGGGAGTCAATTAAGAGGATGGAGGAGGTGACACCTGTGTAGTGCTTTGCAGGAGGACCAGGACACTTGCAGTGGGAAAGCAGCCAAGGCAGGAGAACTGAAGTGTGAAATGACAGAATCAAAACCCTGACTGACAAGGAAGCCCTCTCTCACGTCCCACATTTCACCTAGTTGAGCCTGGTAGAGTGAATCCTCAAAGGCACCCACACCACCTTTGGGTAGTTGTCTCTACCCACAGGGCTTTTCAGCCCCCAGAGGAGGAGGGCGGTGCAGGGTGTGTGCTGTACTAGGAAAGGCTGGACCAGAGAGCACTCCCAGGCCCTGTGCTGTCTGCTGTCTGAGTACAGGCTCTGCGCTTACCAGTTATTCTGCTCTTAGGTAGAGGAGGAGAAGCGGGGAGGGGTGCTGGATGGGAGGTCACAGAAGAAACCGAAGACCCACATCCCTCACCTCAAACAAAGAGCTCCTTTGCCTACAGGCTCTGGCAACTCCAAAGGCAAACAGTCCCTTCACTCTTGAACTGGGATTGTTTGTTATCATAAAAACCTCCCCTGGCCCCCAGGAGATTTCAGCTGTTCCCTGAGATCTTTCACAATGTAAAAAAGTCTTTAAACATCAGCCCAGGGTCCCAGGATCCAAAGCTCCAAGTCCCTTTCACCCCACCCGCCTCCCTGCTTCCCTCTCTCCCATCCTGTCCTACCCTGCCCTATTTATTTTTAGTGGCAATAAACCCAGCTCCTAATCTGCAGAGTTGATCTTTTTGACTAAATTTAATTAAGTACATTTTAACTCTACTCCTCACAGTCACGGCAGGAGGGGGCCATTTGTCTTACAGAGATGACTGTCCTGATGGAAACGCAGAAGTAAGAGAGAAGCGACACCACCAAAGCCAGCAGCCCCCCTCTCCTCTCGGCATGCAGAGACGTTCTGGGCTGGGGAAGTCACCACAGATGTTAGATGGGGGACCGAGAGGTGTGGAGGGGATGGAGGGAAGAGGAAGTGCTAAGCCTGACTCTGACCAAGTGGTGAATGGAGTACAGTTCCAGGAACGGGTGTGCGCACGTGTGAGTGAGCGGGAGTGCCTGTGTGCCTGTGTGTGCATGTGCCTGCATGCCTCTGGCACGGGGCTCACTACTGTGCTGTGGCTGCTGGTGTTGGCCCGGCCTCCTGCCAGGTGATGAATGGGAAAGGGGCAAAGCACTCTGTTTTTTCCACCTGTATTTCCCCCCTCTTTGTTTTTATTAAATGCTGATTATTAATATTAGAAATGGAACACTGCCACAAGAAGCCATTTGTAGTTAATAAGGCTGTCGCTGCTGCCTGGAGAGTTAATAGAAGGCCAGGGAAGCCATATGAGAACCATTTAAGAACCACACTAACAAAGTGGGTCAGAAGCGTGAGATGCAGCCCGCTCTGGCCAGGCTGGTCAGTTCCGATCAAGGCACACTGCCCGGGACTCCCTCCTGCTCCCCTACGGGGACTGGGGTCATGCTTGGGTGTGCACAGCTGCTGGGGAGCAGGCCAACTGTGTGCAAGGAGCTTGGGGAGCAGCCCTCCCATCCCCAGCTGTGAAAACACTGGCTGGGCCTCTAGACAGGCCTGTCCCAGAACAGGCAGGACCGCGGCCCCCACGGGAGGCCTCACCACTCTCCTGCAGATGAGCGCTATTTCTCCATCTCGTCCCAGCATTTTCAAAAGTGAAATTATCGGGAGCAGGTCTTTGAAATTTTGAAGCTGCTTGACCCTGCTGAAAGAGAAAATTCCGAAGCCAACTTCTGGTGGGTCCACACTCTTATTTCAGAAGGGTGAAAGCCAGGAAGCGAGTAGGCCCTGGTGCAAGTGGTTCCCTCCTGCCATAAAGGGAAGAAGAAGGGTGACAGGGCCCCAGGCACCTTGTTTGTCTTCTGAGATGAGGACAGATGTGGCTGAAGAACGTCACCTACCACTCACACAGGGATCCCCATCCCGGAAGGAGATCCGCTGCCTCCTCTAAAGCAAGAGCAACCGCCTTGTCGGTGACTGGGGGAGGGTCCCTTCCAATGCACGAAGCATTCCTCGCAGTCACTGCTCTGGCATTACTGCACCTGGCCAACCTTGGGATACCAGAAGACACGTGGGCAAGAGCAGCTGGGGGCAGAGCTCACATTGCAAAACTGTGTTTACACGCAGTCGGTTGCCAGTGTAGTGCGTGTGTGTGTGTGTGTGTGTGTGTGTCCATGGTTGCATCACCCTCAGGATTTGCGAGTTGATTTGTTGATCTGTGTTTGTGCTTAGCGTGCCTGTGTGCCTGTGTCCACGCAGGCATCAGGTGTCCAGACGTGAGTTTAAACACATCTGGGTCTTGGTGTGAGCGCGCTATGAGCACGCCAGTGATGGGAGGCAAGGAACACCCTCCTCGCCTCCTTTTTTGGCCCCATGGCTTCTCCCCCTTAAATGAAAAAAGTAGCCTAAACCTTCTGTCGTGGAATCTACTGGGACTACTAAATAGCTCAAGAACTGTGCAGGGGGAGGAGAGAAGGGGATCAGGTCTCGGGAATGTGAGTGAAATAATAATCATCCTGATAACTGCTGTGTGTTGAATGTGCCAGGGAAACCAGAAGTTCTAGGATTCTTTTTTGTTTTTTGTTTTTAAATTTCAGGATACTGCATGGGCACAAATGGTTTGGTTACATGCATTACTTTCGTGTAAGTTGAGTCAAAGTTATAATAGTGCCTATCACCAAGATAGTGTGCATTGTATCTGTTAGGTGTGAATTTATCTATCTATCCCTTTCACCCCCCTCCCACCTGCTTGGTTTCCATTGAGTTTTACTTACATATGTGCAGTTAAGTATTGAAAAATTAATTCTAATTTAATAGTGAGTACCTATGATATTTGTTTTTCCATTCATGTAATACTTCACGTGAAAGAATGGCCTCCATTCAGGTTGTTACAAAAGGTATCACCATTTTAATGGCCGAGTAGTATACCCTCGTATACATATACTACATACATTTTATTAATCCACTCATGTATTGATGGGCACTTGGGCTGGTTCTGTGTCTTTGTGATTGTGAATTGTGCTGCAATAAACATTCAAGTACACTTTATAAAAAAATGAAAGAACATTTTTCCTTTGTGTAAATACTCATAGTGGGATTGCTGGATCAAATAGTAGGTCCACTCTTAGTTCTTTGAGGTATCTCCCTACAATTTCTCATGGAGGTTATATCAGTTTGCAGTCCCCCCAACAGTACCTAAGTGCCCTTTTCTCTTCGTGTCTAGTCTAGCATCTGTTGTTTGGAGTATTTTTTTGATTAAATTCATTCTTAGTGGGGCTAGGTGATACCTCATCGAGGTTTTGATTTGCATTTCTGTGATAATTAGAGACTTTGAACATTTTTTTCATATATTTATTGGCTATTAGTCTATCTTCTTTTTGAAAACCTTCTGTTCATGTCTTTTGCCCACTTTTTAATAGGGTTGTTTGATTCGTTCTTGCTGATTTGTATGAGTTCTTTGTAGATTTTTGTTATCAGCCCTTTCACTCAGGCAAACTCTGATCTACCTCCAGCCCCTTATGCAGAAAGTGAGAAAGTTAAACTCCAGAACAGAATCAGACCACCTAAAAGGAGGGTGGTGCTAAAATGTTGTCATTTTGAATCCTGATTTACAAATTCTAATTCAACTCTGCTTTTTTGTTTGTTTGTTTATTTGTTTTGGCTGGGGCTGGGTTTGAACCCGCCACCTCTGGCATGTGGGGCTGGTGCCCTACTCCTTTGAGCCACAGGCGCCACCCTCTAATTCAATTCTAATCAATGTATCTTTGCTACTAGATGTCCTGGAATATCCTGGGTGCCTGGCACACATCATCTCATATCTAGGCTACATATATCCTGGATTAACCATTTTTCTATGGTTAGAATAAGTTATTTAACTACTTTTCCATTCCTGATGATCTTTTAAATCTGGGCAATGAGAAGTAGACATAGATTTTTTAAAAAGAAAAAAAAAGCCCTCTGATTGCTTTGCCTATAGATGTGGATCTCTGTCAGGAATTTCTATGACCCAGGCTACTTTCTTAAGCTTTAGACATTACTCCTTTTATTGTACACCAAGGTCACCATCCTGTATGCAATGCCTGAAAAAGTCATGTGAGATTCTCATTTAAGTATTGAATTTGCTATCAAGGTCCTATGGACATCAAAAACGCCAATGCATCATCAAGCTGAATAAGTGGAACATTTTCTTGTTCTATAGAGAAATGCATGTATTTTGATAAAGCAGAAAGGGATGCCTAAATTCTATACCTGACTGCAGAAAGTACAGGACTTTCATCACCTAACATCACCCACAGCTCTGCCACAGAATTCTAGCAATGAACGGTACTGTCCAATCTCATAGTGAACTGATGGAGACTTAGACAATGATTTTCAACTGTCAACACTGTCTTCTTTGACCTCCACCCTGGAAGTAGTATGCCTTATTCAGACAGTGCGTGATTAATGACAAATCTAAATATGTAAATTCTTAAAAAAACAAATTTATTATTAAGGACAGAGATTACAGGGGCAAACAAGCGACTTTGCAAAGACACAAGTCAGAGAAAATGCTGAAAGAATGCTTATGGGAATAGGGCATGGTGACATGCACCTGTCACCCCAGTACTTGGGAGGCTGGGGCAGAAGGCTCATTTGAGCCCAGGAGACAGAATGAGATCATATTTCAAAAATAAATAAGTAGATAAATATATGCCCAGGTAGAATGAGTTTGGTTTGGTTTCCTGGAAGCCTCATCAGTTTCTCTGAAGCCAGACTGAATGGAGATGGAAGGTTGAGTTCTTCTACCTGTAAGAGCTTTCAAAGGGAATGTGAAATGTGTGCTGAGAATGCAACTGGGAGCTTGCAGAGAGCACACTGTCTGGGAACCACACCCAGAGTGGGTTAAAGAGACAGTATCCTCCTTAAAGGCTCCCAATCCCCAACACAAACATCCTCTCAAACCCCTGCACCAGCGTCACCAACAGCCAAGGTTGACGCTTATGTGCTGCACCCAAGGACTGGAGAAAAATAGGGCACAGCTGTGCTGCAACACTACACAGCCATTTAAAACTGATTGTGTAAAAGTGTTTAATGGTGAAGGAAATTCTTATGGCATACTTAACTGCTAAATGAAAAATAATAATAATAATAAGAATGGAGTTTTGCACATCAGTAAATGCTATGTGATTCTGCGTAGAAAACTTTTGTATTATCGTAAAAAAATCTGTATCGATGGGTACTTTCATTATGTTCAAATGTTCTGTACTATTTAATTTTTTTTTAAGTAAGCGTGTAAATTTTATAAATGAAAGAAATTTCAGCAGATTGCTGTCGAGGCTCCTCTGATTTGTAGGATTCCTATTTGTACATTTTTGTTTTTAAAATTTCCAGTTAGAGATCCTAGATGCTAAATTCTAGGTATTTAGTTGAATGATTCAAGAGTTCCTCCTTAACCCTAAGTGAACTCTCCCTTATACACCTTAAGTCATGCATTATTTTATCTATGTTCATGTAAAATATAAACTTTTTAGGAATTCCTAAATAATCCCATGGATCTTCAAACTCATAAACTTCCTTTGGTTTGTTTTTTAACGGGCTTTATTTTCCAAATGAATAATTTCTATTGTTCTTCCTCAACTTCCTTGCTTTGCTTTTTTATTTTTTCCTTCATGGAGAATTGGGGCCATACTTGGACACAGGTTTCTTTTTTCTTTCTTTCTTTTTTTTTTTTTTTTTGAGACAGAGTCTCACTATGTCACCCTCCATAGAGTGCTGTGGCATCACAGCTCACAGCAACCTCCAACTTTTGGGCTTAAGTGATTCTCTTGCCTCAGTCTCCCAAGTAGCTGAGACTATAGGCACTTGCCACAACAGGCAGTTGTCATTGTTGTTTTAGTTGGCCCGGGCTGAGTTCAAACCTGCCAGTCTTGGTATATGTGTCTGGGGCTGTAACCACTGTGCTATGGGTGCCCAGCCAGAACACAGGTTTCTTAAGAGGCAATTTACTTACAAATACACACACACATGCACACCTGTATACATGTGCACACTTTCCATTTGTGTGTAGAGAAACCACTGGGCAATTTTCTCAACAGGCGGTGCTTACACATTAACAATATCTCTTTATCTACTTAGAATCTACTAATTTCCATTATCGTAATACTTTCTCCCCTACTGTGAATTCTCATTATGCAAAACTCTACTATATGTGATTTTAATTCTGTGTACTTTTTACACATTAATGGGAATTGCAGTTTGAGTATATAAACGTCACAAATCATTCTAAGTTATTAAATTAAAATGCACTGAAATGTATATAGGAAAATCACATCTAATAACATGGAAAGATGTCACGATGTGTTATTTAGTTAGGTTAAATGAAAGATTATCAAAAAGTATATAAAACATAATTGGGTTTTTGTAAAACTGTGAATATACCTACACAGAAAAAAGAGTAGAAGGGCATGAGCAGAAATGAAAAGCATCATGTAGTATCCAATGTACTCAGTACATCTATGAAAACAACTTATATTTACTCCTTTCTTATGAA
This sequence comes from Arctocebus calabarensis, assembly GCA_963573935.1. Lineage (NCBI taxonomy): Eukaryota > Metazoa > Chordata > Mammalia > Primates > Lorisidae > Arctocebus > Arctocebus calabarensis. Next base: position 977 of record CAUYON010009720.1, on the reverse strand, counting down.
AGATAGAACACAACTATAGCCCAGGATGAAGGAGAGAAATGGAGTGGGAAGGGAGGGGAGAATTGATAGAGAGAGGGTAAAAGGCGGGACCACACCCATGGCGCATATTGCAAAGGTACAAGTCAAATCTATCAAGAGTAGAACATAAATGTCTTAACGCAATAATCAAGTAAATGAGGCGAAATCTATATTAATTAGTTTGGTGTAAGCATGTCAATTTGTATTAAAAAAAAACCACATTTTACCCCACAGATGCATGAATGTATTCATGATCTATGTGTATATGACTTAATAAAAAAAAAAAGCATCATGTTTCTCTGAACAGTGGTGACCATTTGACCTCCGTGGAATGTGTACAACAATATTAAATGTCCTACCACAACAAATAAGTACGTGAGGTGATGGTTGTTAAGAAGTTTGATGGAAGCTTTCTGCATGTATATCAAACTAGCACATTGTACCCCATAAATACATTGATGTACACAATTATGATTTAACTTAAAATTTTTTTTAAAAGAATAGGTAAGATAATTTTTAAATAAAACATAAAATATTGATAAATAGTTTCTGGGTGAGTTTACTTTTGTGGTGGAGGTTTGCACGTGTCATTGTGGAGGATAGGTCTCAGAATATCCAGGAGAGCTGGTTTAGTTATAGCAAATTTCTTCAACATGTGGGTGTCATTGAAGTATTTAATTTCTCTGTCATAAATGAAACTCATTTTAGCTGGATACAGGATCCTGGGTTGAAAGTTATTTTGTTTTAGGAGATTAAAAGTTGGTGACCATTCTCTTCTAGCTTGAAAGTTTTGATCAGAGAGATCTGCAGGTATTCTTTTTTTTTTTAATTTTTATTAAATTATAATTGTGTACATTGGTGCAATCATGGGGCACAATGTGCTGACTTTATATACATTCTGAAATATTTTCATTGAACTATTTAACATAGCCTTCGTGGCCTTTTAATCACTATATGAA
>CAUYON010009719.1:0-12834 GCA_963573935.1 Arctocebus calabarensis | reverse complement strand
GTGGACATTTTTAATCCTTTCATCACTGTGGAAGATGAAATTTGATAAATAGTTTCTGGGTGAGTTTACTTTTGTGGTGGAGGTTTGCGCTGGTCATTGTGGAGGATAGGTCTGAGAATATCCTGGAGAGCTGGTTTAGTTATGGCAAATTTCTTCAACATGTGGACATTGTTGTAGCATTTAATTTCTCCATCATAAATGAAACTCAGTTTAGCTGGATACAGGATCCTGGATTAAAAGTTCTTTTGTTTTAGGAGGTTAAAAGTCGATGACCATTCTCTTCTAGCTTGAAAAGTTTCATCAGAGAGATCTGCAGTTATTCTAATATTCTTCCCCTTGTAGGTAATGGATTTTTTACATCTGGCTGCTGATAGAATTTTCTCCTTCATATTAACTTTAGTGAACTTAATTATGATGTGCCTGGAGGATGTCTTATTTGGGTTGGGTCATGCTGGGTTCTGAAACTGTCTGCTATCTGAATTTCAGAATCTCTTGGCATGTCTGGAAAGTTCTCCTTCATAATCTCATAAAGAAGAGACTCTGTGCCTTGTGACTCCACTTCGTCATTTTCAGGTATCCCTATAAGGCGAATGTTGGTTTTCTTCGAGTTATCCCAGAGCTGTCTGAGAGAATGATCCATTTTTGCCTTCCATTTCTCTTTTTCTTTGGAAGTTTGGGAGTGTTCAAAAGCTTTGTCTTCCATGTCAGAAATCCTTTCTTCTACTTGCTCCATTCTGTTACTGAGGGATTCTACTGTATTTCTCAGATCTTTGGGGGCTGCAACTTCTTTTCTCAATGTGTCAAAATCTTTGGTCATTTTGTCTTTGAATTCATTCATTTCTTGAGATATCTTTTGTGTCATCATTTGGATTACTGCTTGAAATTCTAATTCCATCTTTTCCTCCATTCCACTGATTTTTTGTTTGTTTGTTTTTGTTTTGTTTGTTTTGTTTTTTATTTGTTTTGTTTGTTTGTTTCATTATGTCAGCCTTGCTAGAGTGCTGTAGTGTCACAGCTCACAGCAACATCAAACCCTCAAACTCTTGGGCCTAAGTGATTCTCTTGCCTCAGCCTCCCAAGTAGCTAGGACTACAGGTGCCTGCCACAATGCTTGTCTATCAATGACCCATTTTTTTTTTTTTAATTTGAGACAAAGACTCATGCTTTCATGCAGGATAGAGTGCTATGGCATCACAGCTCACAGCAACCTCCAATTCCTGGCTCAAGCGAGTCTCTTGCCTCCACCTCCCAAGTAGCTGGGACTATAGGCGCCCATGCCTGGCCATTTTTTGGTTGCAGCCATCTCTTTTGTTTGGCGGCTGGGCTGGATTCAAACCTGCCAGCTCAGGTGTATGTGGCTGGCACCTTAGCTCATTGAGCCACAGCCATTTTTTTTTCAATGACTCTTAATCTGTTCTTTTTGTTTTTTTTGGAGACAGAGCCTCAAGCTGTCACCCTAGAGTGCCGTGGCATCCTCAGCTCACAGCAACCTCCAATTCCTGGGCTCAAGTGAGTCTCTTGCCTCCATCTCCCAAGTAGCTGGGATTACAGGCACCTGCCACAACGCCCAGCCATTTTTTGGTTGCAGCCGTCATTGTTGTTTGGCGGGCTGAGCTGGATTCGAACCTGCCAGATCAGGTGTACGTGGCTGGAGCTTTAGCCTGTTGAGCCACAGGCGCCAAGCCCATTCTGCTAATCTTATTTGGTATCTAAACTCTGAATTCAAATTCTGACATCTCAGCCATTTGCTTATGCAAGGGATCTTATGCTGTATCTACCTTGTCATTTCTTGGGGGAGTTGATCTACTCTGATTGTTCATATTGCCAGAGTTTTTCTGTTGATTCTGCCTCATGATTATTTTTCACTATTGCCTATAACTGTCCTCAGAGTTGGGGAGGTGTCTCTCCCCGATCAGACCTTGGCAGGATCACTATGTTGTTACTGGATCTTTGTAGGGACTGACCCTGTGTAGCTCCTCTGGGACTTGCCTCCACTAAGGAGGAGCAGCTCCGGAGTGTGGCATTCTGGGATCAAGCAGCAGGGCCTGGAATGGGGCACCCAGTGGCCTTTGCAAAGGGAGCCTGTGTCTCTAGCAGTCTCTGGCTGGGAGGAGGGTTCCAGTGGGAGGGCATGGGTCATGCAGCCTTCTAGGTTCCTGGCCAGATGGGCTGGCCAGTGCAGAGGCAGAGAGGGTAGGGGAGGAGGTGGGTTGTGTTGCTCCCAGAGTTCCTGGCCTGGGCAGGCAGGTGGAGGCCTGGCAGCTTCCTGGCATAGCCACTGGATGGTGTGGGAGGCAGATGAAGGCCTGGTGTGGGGGTCCCAGTGGGGTTCCTGGCCACAGCAGGCCAGGCAGTGAGCCAAGGCCTGGCAGAGTCCCTGGCTGCTGCAAGCAGAGGGCCGAGTCCCGGAGGGAGTGGATCAGAGCCACGCGGGGGTCCTCGCCGGTGGCTGGCTGAGGCTGGACAGGGCACGAATCACCCTGGGAGGGAGTCCCAGTGGACTTCCTGGCTGCTGCTGGCTGTGGGTCAAGGCCTGGTGGGGTGGCAATCGGGGCTACACGGGGTCCCACCAGAGTGGAGTTCCTGGCTGCTGTGGGCGGCGGGCCTGGGGCACAGATGGGCAGGGGTCTTGGTGGGTGGCAGGCTGAGACCTGGCAGGGCACAGATCGGCACCATGGGAGAGTCCCTGCAGACTTCCTGGCTGCTGCTGGCTGCAGGCTGAGGACCGGTGGGGTGCAAATCAGAGGGCATGGAAGTCCCAGCTGAGTTGGGACAGGCCAAGGCCCAGCGGGGATCCCGGCAGAGTTCCTGGCCTCTGCCTGTGGCAGGCTGAGGCCCAGTGGGGCACAGATTGGAGCCGCGTGGGGGTCCTGGCCAGCGTCCCTGGCCTGGGGCCTTGAGTCTCTTATCTGGCAGGCCGCCTGATCCGGCAGATAGGGAGAGTGGGCTCTGCTCAAGTCCTCCTCCCTCAGTTTCAGCAGAGTTCAGGCTTCTGGCTAAGGGGGAAGGATGTCCTGGAAGTTCAGAATGGCGGAAAACTTTAGTTCAGTTTTTCTGCCTGAAGCTTGGTTTCTGGACATCGCAGCTTGCCTCAGAGGTGACCTGTGGCTATCACTTCTCTCTCTCTGGGCTGGGCTCTCAGTCTTTAGATCATTTGGGCAGTTTCTGAAGGTTATCTTTCCTTTTGGACAGGAGCCTCTGTCGGAGCTGGCCATCTTGCCCCTCCCTCCCTTGGTTAGCATTTTAAATAGGACTCAATTTCCCAATTTTATCTGTACTTTGTCTAAATTAAGCTTTTTTATATACATCAATTTTCTCTAAGTTTTATAAGAATTCTTACATGTGAGACAATCATCACGTAATCCTGTACTAATTATTTTATTTCAATTTAACTAACCTACATTAGCTTTTATGTTCCAAAAGAACAAAACATTGGATAGTTTTATTATCTGGTACAAATTTGAGAATGACCTCTTAGAAATCTGCATGCATTTTGGCATCCCTAGCCCAGAAAAAGTATCATTATTACTACAAGTGAGCAAAATGGTAAGCTCTGTACCAAATTGATGCAAAGCTTACCAAGTCCTTAAGAAAACAATAAAATTTCCCTGTGCTAATACTCTTAAACGTCCTTAAAGCCCTTAAGTACTTAGAAATATAATATGCACTATCTCTAAACCCATTATAATTTGATAGCTTATGTGCAGAAAACTGGTTCTTTGTCACTCTAGGTTCGGTTGAGACATAGCCTAGAAAACAATGGGAATCTCTGTGTTTAAAAGGAATGGGGGATGATTCCTGGAGATTATACATCTAGGTCTAACAAATGGTGCTTGAAAGTGATTATCAACAGTATTAGAAGAAGTAGTGCTAATATTTAAAATAGTAATTTTGCATATATTATATTCATGAATTATGAAAATGTGATAAAATTCTTTGCAAAGAGGAAGCCAAAAAACACTAAGAAAAAATATTAGTATAAATAATGATTTCATTATGGAAGGTATTCTGTTTGCCTGATGACTAAATACAAGCACTCTTTGACTTTCATGATAATATTAAAAAAGGAAAATCCTGAACTTAGAATAAATTATATTAGTAGATCCTAAGTGATGATGTAAAGAAACTGTTATCTACCTATATTTATGCTATTTTTACTATGTGCCGGTTATACTGGTAGTGCTTCAAATTAGAGATGAAGCGGAAAATTAAATTTTTTAGGTCACTCACAAAGATTTAGAGAATAGTCACATTTTGCAATAGAATCTAGTTATTAGAATCCATGTCCATCTTAAATTAATGTTTACAAATTTAGAGAAATGAAGTTCAAATAGAGTTGTGGTGGGAGAAAACTTACTAAAATAATATTTTACTGATTCTAAGAATATCATATCAAGAGATGATATTATTTATGTATTTCTCTTCTAACTATTCTTCCTCAATGGTTATAGTTTAAACTACACAGAAGCTTATAAAGAAAATAATTATTTTGAGAAAAGGAAATTCTTTTCTGGATTTTTTTTCTCCTTTTTTATTTTTTATTGTTCAATTCATTGAGGGTACAAAGAACCAGGTTAAATTGTTTGCATTTGTTAGGTAAAGTGCCTGTTATATTTGTAGGCCACCCCCAAATATGTGTCACACACTGTGACTCCCCACACTCCTCCCTCCTTCCCTTTCTCTGCTCTCCCCAATGCCCCACCATGTACTAGGTCATTAATTGTCCTCAAATCAGAATTGAGTACATGAGATTATTGCTTCTCCATTCTTGTGATGCTCTACTAAGTATAATGTGTTCCACTTCCAACCAGGTTAATACAAAAGATGTAAAGTCTCCATCTTTTTGTATGGCTGAATAGTATTCCATGGTATTATCACTAGTAATAAGCTAGCATACCACAGCTAATTATTCCTGGGTTGGTGGGGCATTTAGGCTGTTTCCACATTTTGGTGATTGTAAATTGAGCTGTGATGAACAGTCTAGTATTTTCTGGATTTTAAAGGGAAATTCTTTTCTGGATATTAAATATAGAGATGAAAATACCTTAAAATAAGTAGAGATTTGAGAGTGTTTAAATTAGAAAGATGACAAGAAAAATAATAATTGGCTTTAAACAAATATAGTATAAACAGTGTAAGTTTTCTAGAAGACTACTTTAACTTCTGAATGTATAATCAATTAAAGTAAAGAAGACAAAACTTTGAAAATACAAAGTCAAGGTTTAATGAAGTAGAGATTGATAATATCTTTCACAGTTTATTCTAGAAATTCTTTTAGATAGAATTAATTAAATTTATTCAGATCTAACCTGATTATATTTATTTACTCATCTATTTTACTTGTTTACTTATTTATTTATTATTCTTTCAAGACATTTTATACTCAATATGTACTAGATACTCTTCTAGGTTCTGAAGAAGCTTCTGTTCTAGCATAAAAGTAACTCAGCAAGGGAAAATAAGTGTAAAATATAATTTCATATATTTGTTATAATGTTTATAATTTGTATAAGTTGCCATGGAAGTATGCTATGATTTCTATATGTGTTGAATCATTTGAGTCCCAACTTTGGGGTCAGTTAGTTTTTGAAACTAAAAAATTACACTTCAGGAATTGCCAGAAAGGCAGAAGCAATTAGGAACATGGATTTGTGACACTATCATGAATACTTCATATTCCTTTATGGATTCTTACTAATGAACTTTTATGAATAAAATAAAAAGTATTCAAAATGTAGAGATTGGTTAAAATATTTAAGAGATACACCCACACTTCCATGTATCTGGTATAATAATCCAGCAAGCCTTGAGTGTTTTGCCCTTAGACACAGGGCCAAAGACTAATCTAAAAATGGTCTTCCCTCTAGCCACTGAACAAATGGATTTCTAGTTGACTTGTACCAACAATGAAAGTAATAAAATTTTACCTAAAAGTAGAGATGTCTGCCTCAAATGAACCTTTAATGAGGCAGTTATCTGGTTACCTAAAAGAACAGAGAGCCAAGAAAGAAGTTTATAAATGGTTTATGTATTTACATGGCAGTAAATATTTGTTTAATAAAGCTTTAGATGAGTGGTAGAATTTAGTTTGAAAATTACTTTTGTTAAAATGCAATAGGAATGTTTGGTGGAGTAGTGAGCTGTCACCACCCTGTGACTTCTTTAGTGTCTATCTTTACTAGCCAAAAATAATGTAAACGTTTGCATGACAAAAGCCAGTTTAGGTAAATTCATAAAAAGCAGTGAAGTATCATGAAGAAAAATAATATGAAATAAGGTGAGAGTGACTATATTTTATCTGGGGGGGTGATTTTATAATGTAGTTATAGATGTCCTTGCTTAGACAATAGCATTTGAGCAAAGCTGAATAAAGTCAGAATGTGGGTCATGGAGACTCATGAAGCACAATTCCAGGCAAAGAGAACAGCAAGTTCAAAGGCGTTGGGTTGGAAATGCTATATTGAAGAATCATTAACAAAACCAGAGGGTTTGGGCAGAGTGGGTGATGAGAAGAACATTAGGGGAGAGAATCAGGGAAATAAATGGATCAGATTATATACAGGCTACATTGCCATTGAGCTTGCTTTTATTCTACATTTATAGCAGACTGGAGGGTTTGGAGCAGGGAAGTTGTCTAACTTACATTTAAAAATTATCACTTTTGGCTCGGCGCCTGTGGCTCAGCAGGTAAGGCGCCAGCCACATACACCTGAGCTGGTAGGTTCGAATCCAGCCCAGGCCCGCCAAACAACAATGACGGCTGCAACCAAAAAATGGCCAGGTGTTGTGGTGGGTGCCTGTGGTCCCCGCTACTTGGGAAGCAGAGGCAAGAGATTCTCTTGAGCCCAGGAATTGGAGGTTGCTGTGAGCTGAGGATGCCACAGCACTCTATCCAGGGTGACAGCTTGAGGCTCTGTCTCAAAAAAAAAAAATTATCACTCTGGCAGCTCTGTGAAGTATAGATTTTGAAGCAGTAATGTTAAAAGCTTTAAAACTACATAGGAATCTATTGCAGTTGTGTATGTGAAAGATGATGAAGTCTTTTATATTATAGTAATGGAGGTAATAAGATTTGAGCACTTTGAAAATGTGTGTTTAGGTAAAGCTAATGGGGATTTAGGATGTGAAAAATATGTTGCAGAATGTGAGAAAAAAAGATACGGAAACCTGGAATATTTTTGTAGCAATACAGGTAACAAGAATTTATCATTTTTGGAATATGTTCTTAGGTGAGGCCATCACTATTACATGATGTGAAAGTAAAGAAAATAATCAAGTGTGAAGAGTAGAACTTCTGTCCATAGTGGACTAAGACCCAACTAATGTTGGATCAACATTCCTGCTGATATAAAATACAATAACTAAAATACACGCAAGGAAAAACCTATTTGAAAGAATTGGAAAAAGAATCATACAGTGAAGAATCACGAGGGGCAGTACCTGTGGCTCAAAGGAGTAGGGCATGGGCCCCATATGCTGGAGGTGGCAGGTTCAAACCCAGCCCTAGCCAAAAACTGTAAAAAAAAAAAAAAAATCATGTAAAATATCAGATAGTGAGGATCTCTCCAAGATTTGGGAGAGAAGAGAAACTCAGAGAATTAATTCTAACTTTTTAAAAAACTATTTCTTGAGCGCAGTTCTAAGTCCTCAGTAGAATTAAGAAGATACAAGGACATCTCACATACGCTTTGACCTCACACATATCCTATACCAGAATGATGTGCTTCTTATGATTAATGAACCTACATCAATGCTTCATTGTCACCCTAAGTTTACATCACAGTTCACTCTTGTACATTTTGTGAGTCTAGACAAACATATAATGGCATGTATCTGCAGTATCATACAAAGTCATTTCACTGCCCTGAACATGCAGTGGTTTAGTGGTTTTTCTCTTAACAATTAAACTTTTTACTCCTTTCCTCTTTCTTGTATGTTTTCTGAGGAAATATCAGATGGCATTCTTGTCTTTATTTCTTTACAGATGAGGTGCTTTTCCCCCCTGCTTTCTTTTGGGATTTTTCTTTAACATTGATTTTCTGTTGTTTGAAATGGAATGCTTACACCGTAGATTTTTTTGGTAGTTATTCTGTCTAGCATTCTCTGACCTCTCTGGATGTATTTATTGGTGTCTGACATTAATTTGGAGACATTCTTGGTCACTATTGTTTCAAATAATTCCTTCCCTCCTTCCTTTCTTCTTTTTCTTCTTCTGCTAGTCTCATTGGCATATGTTACAACTTCTGTAGTTGTCCCACAGTCCTTGGCTTTTTTTTAATGGTTTTTTATTTTTGGTTTGGCCTTATTTTCTTTGCTTTTAAGTTTTGGTAGTTTGTACTGATTTATTCTCAAGGTGAGAAATTTTTTTCTCAGCTGTATCCAACCTACTATTAAGCCATCAGTACCATTTTTCATTTCTATCACAGTGTTTTTAATCTATAGCATTTTAGTTTGGTTCTTTCTTAGGATTTTGTTCTATTCTGCTTATATTGTGGATTTGTTTGTGAATTCTGTCGATTTTACCCATTAAAGTCCTGAGGATGTTAGCAATAGTGGTTTTTAATCCCTGGGATGGTGATTCTAACATCCTCACCACGTCTGATGCTGATGTTTGCTCTTTCTCTTCAAAATTTTTTTTAATGTTTTATACAAAAAAGGTTTAAATCCTTACAGGGAACTAGTCAACTAGAAGATAATCCAAATGACAAGTCTCTTATAAACGTTGAGTGACAGATGAAACTGTGTAAACAGTCCCTTAGTAATATGGTGGTGAGGTGCAGTGTATGGTTTGGGCTCAGTCTTTCTGTGAGCCTTTGCCTCTGGACCATAAACTTCACAAGTATCTCTTAAATCCCTCAAACATTCCCCAACTCACAAAGCAGCACCAGAGATATTAGGAGGCTGAGTAGAGTTTCAGACACATGGACAAAGGAACTCCCTGTGAAGAGCTCAAGATTCCCCAAAAAGAAAGGTCTGATGATCATTCTAGGCTGTCAATTAGCACTTCAAAAGGCCTTAACTCAGAGAAATAGTGAATAAAAAAATAAATACATCTTCAAATAGACTAGCCCAGGTTATAATCTTTCCAATTAAAGGAAGGTGATCTGAGATGGCTATTTCCTTTAGTTTGAATTTCAAAAAGCAAAGGAAATCCCTGCCTGATGTAAGATAACATAATCTTGAATTCCTAATCAACATTACACTTTTATAATACAATCTTTTCTATTTCACAATTCATAATTAGGCATATTAGAAAACAATATGGAACTGAAAGGCCAAAGGAAAAAAATAGACAATAGAAGTAGGCCCATATAAAGATAATGGGATTTGAGTCAAATCTTTTAAAATAAATCTTACAATAACTAGAAAGAATTAGCTGATTAATTTGGGAATTTTGACAGATAACTGCAAAGGGAATAAAAACATAAATACAAATTGGGAATTCAATAGCTGAAAAATCTAACTACAGATCAATAACATTAATAAACTGATAAATTTTGGATACAATTAATCATAGGCATAACACAATAGAGAATTAGTCAACTAGAAGACAATCCAAAAGAAAATAACAAGAATCAGGATAAAGATATGGATAAAATAATAAATAATAAGAAAAGGACCATAAGAAAAATAAAGGATATGGTGAAAGTACCTACTATTTGTGTAACTAAAGAAAGACAGAAGGTATACCTATAGAGATAATTGCTAAAGTATTACCAAATCATTCAGGGGACATTAACAATCTAAACCATTATTGTATAATGAATACCTTATCTAGAAATGTTCTGGAAATGCTGCTGTAAAAACAATAAAAAATCTTAAAAACACAAAAAGTAGTCATTCTTTCTTCAAAGAAGAATACTTAAACTGATGGCCAAAGTACAATAGCAGAAATTGTGGGCAATGGCCAAAATATGCCATTATCAAGGAATAAAGAAAAAAATCAAACTCAGAATAGTACAGCCAGCAAAAAGACCTTTAAAAATAAAGATGAAGGGTGGCACCCATAGCTCAGTGGATAGGACACTGGCCACATACACCAAGGCTGGCAGGTTTGAATCCAGCCAGTGCTAGCTAACACAATGACAATTGTAACAACAACAAAAATAGCTGGGCATTGTGGTGGGCACCTGTAGTCCCAGCTACTTGGAGCCTGAGGCAAGAGAATTGCTTAAGCCCAAAAGTTCAAGGTTGCTGTGAGCTGTGATAGCACAGCACTCTACCCAGGGTGACAGCTTGAGACTCTGTCTCAAAATAAAAAAAATTAAAAAAAAATAAAAGATAAAATTAAAATATTTTTAAAACAAAACAAAAAAATGAGAACATTTTTTGATTAGCATATGACCACTTAGAAAAACCAAAAAGATGCTCTTACAATAGAAGAAATATTATATCAGAAGATCAAAGATGTTGAAAAAATTAATATACATGGTTAAATAAAATTCATGAGTTTTCAGGGAAAGAGTACAGAGAAATAAAATGTTCTAATGTCTTTTAGTATCTGGGAATTGATAAAAAGTAGTAAATAATTACTAAGCATGCAAAAATAACTAAGATAACTACTATTAAGCTAATATAGGAAAAAATATAATAATAAAAATATTTAACTAAAAACAAATAAAAAATTAAAGAAAAGAAACATAAATTAAGCTAGATTAATTAAAGAAAAAGTGATTTGGTTGATTTCAAATACGACGTGATTCCAAATATGTCAATGATTTCAATAACTATAAACAAACAAAGCTAGGTAGAGTTATAACAGGAAAAGCAGACTTTAAAACACACCGCATTGGTAGAAACAAAAGGGAAATTTTATAGTTATAGAAGTGTCTGTTGATTACGAAGATCTAACAATTCAAAATGTGTACACATTTGGTAACACAGTCTCAAAGCAAATAGCAAAAGTGGCACAAAGGAATATCCAAACTCATAGCTATAATTTTAAATAATTTTAATTGATACAATCAGATCAGCAGAAATGAAGTCATATGTATACAGAATATTGAAAACTGCAATTAATAAACCTGACCAAATAGCTCTTTTAGAATGTTGCCTCTCACAACTGAAGAACAGTGTTGTTTTCAAATGCAAATGAAACCTTTGCCAGAATTCACCAAGAGCAAGTCACAACAAATTTGCAGAATAAACTATACAGCTAATGTTCTAGCTATAAGAAAAAAACTAAACTATAAATCAATAAATAATTTTAAAATCACTATTTGTTTAAAAATTAGATAATACATTTTGAAATAGTCCAAGAGTTAAATAAAACGAATAATGGGAATTTTAAAATGTCTTGTATTACTAAATGATAATGAAAATGCAACAGCAATAAGAATAAAACAATCAGGATCCAGGGAAACCTAGCTTAGAGTAAAGTTTATAGTACTAATTAAAAACTAAAAATTCTTAAGAAAGAAGCAATAGAATTGCAAATTAAGCTCAAATAAGCTATAGATTTAATAAAATCTGACTTCTGATTCTTTCAGGTTTTATTGATGGAAATTAAAAGCAGATTGTAAGTTTCATTTGGAGACTCCTGAAGAGCTAACACAGCCTTACATAATAAGAAGAAAGTGAGAAGCATAACTTGACCAAACTTAAAATTGTACTACAAGGCTATAGTAACCAAAATAGCATGGTATTGACAAAACAGAGACATAGACCTAAGGATCAAAATAGAGAGCCCAGAAATAAAATCATCCTCATAGTCTCATATAATTTTTGACAGAGCAGATACAAACATACATTGAAGAAATGAATCCTATTCAATAAATGGTTCTGGGAAATCTGGCTAGCCCTACGTAAAAGATTGAAACAGGATTTGCACTTCTCACTACTCAGAACAATTAACTCAGAATGGATAAAAGACCTGGAAAACTGTGAGATTTCTAGAATAAAATGTTAGAAAAACTCTTACAGCTATTGACCTAGGCAAAGAATTTATGAAGAAGACCTCAAAAGCAATCTCAGCAACAAGAAATAAAAATGGAATAATAAATGAAAAAATAAATGGAATTAAAAAGCTTCTGTGCTCCTAAGGATGCAATCAGATGAGCAATTAGAGAATTCACAGATATATGAAGAAGATATATGTGCATGCTATATAGATGAAGAAGGATTGATAACCAGAATCTAAAAAGAATGCAAGCAAATCAGAAATCCTAGCAGGATTCACCACCTGATACCTATAGAGCCCTTGGGCTCTGGATAAACATCGGAGGTAGCCAGACAATAGTCACCCCTGACTTTGGGTGAGACTGGGCTGGTTGCAGGGGTGACTTGGCACTGGTATTCATGAGGGAGTGCCTACATCACTTTTCTCCCGACTCTGAAGCCTAGCACAGACAGTGAAGGAGTCTGCTATAATCCAGGAAATTCTCTTATATCTTACTCAAACTTACTAAATTGATACCACCAGGAGTCTCCAAGAGTCACACCATTACTGGGATTTGGACAGCCCTAGTGTTGATACATTAATAGCTCCAGTGGCCAGAGACTTAGGCCATAAGACTTAATTCCATTTGAGTACCTGAAAAGCCTTCTCAAGAAGGACAGGTTCAAATAAGCCCAGACTATGAACATTAGTATCTAACCCTTCAGTGCCCAGATATTGACAAATATCAAAGGATTAAGAACATGCAGGAAGATACAACTTCATTAAACTAAATATGTTTTTTTTTTTTGTAAGACAGAATTTATTCACAGAAAAGAATATAGAAAACATTAAGGCTCCTGGTAGAGGGAGAGAATTCTAGTGGGGAGAGAGAAGCTCTCTCCATTTCTCTCCTGGTCTTTCCCCATCTCTTCCTTTAGGCTTTTAGTCTCAGGGTA
>CAUYON010009716.1:0-35584 GCA_963573935.1 Arctocebus calabarensis | reverse complement strand
TTTTTGGCAATTGGAGCCTCTGGTGGAGGTTGGAGGTCCCCCTCCTTGCCTGTCATCCAGCCCGCTGGCTCTTCAGCTGGCTGCCACACCACCGACACTGCCAAGGAGGAGGCAGAAGGTCCGCCGGCCCCGCTGAGCTGGCTAGGGCGCCAATTGTCCTGCATCAATTCTCCCTCTCTGAGTAGAAACTCCAACTGCTGTTAGGGAAAAGGGACGAAGACTCGATCTAACTGCTTCCTGCTGAATTGGGCGATGATAGAAGGGGGCAGTTGGAATAACCCCATTTCTACGTGGGCAAGAGGCTTGAACAGAAACTTCTTTGATGAAGACAGTCTCATGGCCTATAAACACATGAAAACATGCTCATCATCCTTAATCATCAGAGAAATGCAAATAAAAACCACTTTGAGATATCATCTAACTCCAGTAAGATTAGCCCACATCACAAAATCCCCAAACTATAGATGTTGGCGAGGATGTGGAGAGAAGGGAATGCTTCTACACTGCTGCTGGGAATACAAGCCAATACACTCTTTTTGGAAGGAGGTTCGGAGAACACTCAAGGAACTAAAAGTAGAACTACCATTCAATCCTGCAATTCTTCTACTAGGTATATACCCAGATGATCAAAAATTATTTTACAACAAAGACATTTGCACCAGAATGTTCACTGCAGCCCAATTCATAATAGCTAAGATATGGAAACAGCCCTAGTGCCCGTTGAGCCATGAATGGACTAACAAATTGTGGTATATGTACACCATGGAATCTTATGCAGCCATAAAAAAAGATGGAGACTTCACATCTTTTATGTTTACCTGGATGAAGCTGGAACATATTCTTCTTAGTAAAATACCTCAAGAATGGGGGAAAAAGTATTCAATGTACTCAATACTACTATAAAATCAATATATAACCACCTACACGTTCATATGAATGGCAAAACATAACCATAGTCCAGAAAGTCGAAGGAAAGCGGAGAGAGGGGGAAGGGGAGGGAGAATATGGGAAGAAGGAGGGAGAGCGTTTGGGGGGGACCTCACCTAATGTGCCTGATGTAATGGTACATTTCAAAACTATTAAGGAATGAGTATAATTGTGATGGATGTGTTAGTTCAATGCAAGCATTTCACATTGTATATCAAAGCAGTATTCTGAACCCCATAAATGCATCAATGAACAAAGTTATGATTTAATAAAAAATGACCCAAAAAAAGAAGAAATTAAGTACTTTTGTTCATCAAGAGACATCAAAATTAAGTGAAATATGAAGCCTGGATGTAGTTGAAAAACATTATCCTTAGTAAAGTATCACAAAAATGGAAAACCAAGCATTCTATGTACGCAATACTAATTTGAAGTTAGTAATTAACAACTATGGGCCCACATGAGAGAAAAACACAATGAGATTCAAGAAGAGGAGTAGAGGGAAAGAGGAGAAAAGACTCATTAAGCTCCCACCTACCAGATATTTGTAATATAGGAGTATTTGGCACAGCTCCTGAGTGAAGGACTCAAACACAACTTGATTTTTCCTAACAAAAACAAACAAGGTAACCTAATTTATTTCATTAATCTGAAATAAAAATTAAGAAATAAATAAAAGTCTAATAATACCATACATTGCCATATGCTGGTGATTATGAAGAACAAAGGATTTATACACTCTTAGTCAAGCATTCTCCCACCTTTTTGGCACATGGGACCAGCTTCATGGAAGACAATTTTTCATGGAGGTGGGAGGGAATCCAACAGGGGGTGTAGCTTAGGCCTGCTATGGGGACTGATTCCTAACAGGTCACCACCTGTGGCCCAGGGTAGTAGCACTGGTATATAATTGGTACAACCACTTTAGAAAGCATTTAGTAGAATCTACTAAAATTGAATAGGCACATACTTTATTATGTAGTACCTTAGTATCACAGGAGTGTGTTACAATATACCACAAACCAGCTGACTTGAAACAACAGAAATTTATTCTATCACTATTTTGCACAATCTGGAAGTACAAAATCAAAGTGTTGATGTGTTGTGGTTCACTTTGAATCCTCTGAGGGAGGGTCCTTCCTTGCCTTTGCCATCTTCTGGTAGCTCTGGGTGTTCGTTCAGGGATGGCAACAGAACTCCAGTCTCTACTTCCATCTTCACATAGCGTACATCCTGTGTCTCTGTATCTTCACGTTGCCATCTTCTTAGGAAAACACCAGTTATGTAAGATTAGGTGCCCACCCCACTTTAGTATAATCACACCTTTCTTTTTTCTTTTTTTTTAAGTGACAGGTTCTCACTCTGTCACCCAAGCTAGTGTGCAGTTTTGTCATCATAGCTCAAGGTATCTTCCTTTCTCGGCCTCCCTAGCAGCTAAGGCTATAGGTGTCAGCCACCGCACTTGTCTAATTTTTTTCTTTATTTTGGGTAGGGATGGGGTCTCACTTTATTGTTCAGGCTACTCTTAAACTCCTGGCTCAAAGCCTTATAAGTGTTGGGATTATAGGTGTGAGCCACTACACCCAACCTAATGTCATCTTAACTGAACTAAATATATGGGCGATGACTCTGCAGATGGCCCTTGGTATCTATTGATTCTGCCTTGGTAGATTCAGCCATTAGTGGATCAAAAATATTTGAAAGAAACAAAAAGTATCTGTACTGAACATATAGAGACGTTTTTTGGTTACTATTCCCCAAACTGTACAGTGTAACAACTATTTGCATAGCATTTACCTTGTATTAGGTATTGTAAGTAATCTAGAGATGATTTAAATTACCTGCAAGCGGTGCATCTTACAAGGGTACATGTGAAATTTACTAAATGTAGAATATAAATGTCTTAACACAATAACTAAGAAAATGCTATGAAGGCTGTGTTAACCAGTTAGATGAAAATATTTCAAATTGTATCTAAAACCAGCACATTGTACCCCATGATTGCATTAATGTACACAGCTATGATTTAATGAATAAATAAATAAATAAATAAATAAATTACCTGGAAGGATTTGTACAGATTATATGCAGATACTTTGCCATTTTACATAAGGGATTTGAGCATCCGTGGGTTTTGGTATCCATAGAAAGTCTTAGAACAAATCCCCTATGGATACTGAGGGACATCTATATTTCCAAATAAGATTTTATACACACACACACATATATATATATATACACATACACATATATATTATAAAATTCTGAGGTACTACTTTTATAGGGAGGACAAAATTTCACCCATCTACAATACTATTAGATGCATATATTTAAAATTACACATGTACACAAAAGCATTTAAATAAATGTTTATTATTTTCATATTATAAACTTTCATATTATAATAATAGAAAAAATATAAATATCTTCTGATAGGTGATAAGTTCATCAATTATGATATGTATATCATATTCAATGAAATATTAAATGGAATATTACATTAAATAGAATAGAAATAAAATTAAATAGAAATATCTTACCTAATGGAAAAACCAAAATACATGATGATAAACATCATCATAGATGAAATATTCAAATAATGGACAAAGTAGAGAAATCTGAACCACATTGCTGAGCTAACACAAAAATAGGATTCTGCAATAGCCAAGATGAAGTGAAACTAGAAAAATTGCAAAGTATGAAAGCCCAAAAGCTGATTTTATTGATTCAATATTTGTACATATTTCTTGGGCACATGTCACATTTTATCATACACAGAGAATGTGCAACAATTGAGTGAAAGTATTTAGGGCATCCACAGCACTTCAAGAATTTATTATTGCTGGGAGTTGAGAACATTTCAAATTCTCTTTTCTAGCTATTTTGAAATATATTATTAATTGTTGTTAACTTTAGTCACCCTAGTGTGCTACTAAAAATTAGAACTTATTCTTTCTATCCAATTATGTGTTTGTACCCATTAACCAACCTGTCTTCATCTCCTCCCCTCACCCTGAGCGATTTTGCCAACCCTGTAGACACTAAGCTTCACCTATGTCTTCCCTTCCAAAAAAATCAAGCAGAAAATTGAAATTAAAGTTCCACAGTGGTCGCACCTGTAGGTGGCAGAAACAAATTCCCCTGGCACTGAGGAATAAAATTGCACATAGGCATCAAAGAATTGCCAAAGGTAAAGTTTGGAGTAAAATAAGCAGCACAAAATACTACATATGCTTATTGAATATAAACTGATAGAAACAACAGACAATAGAAACAGATATACAAGCTCATCAGATATTGCAACTTAGAAACAAAAATCTAAATTATGTTCAATATATGTAAAGAAATAAAAGAGAAACTTGGTTCATATGGGACCAGATAAGACCTCGCTTAGCCAATGCAACTTCATGTAATAAGAACAAAGCAGAAGGCATCACCTTACCAGACTTCAAGGTAATAGTTACCAAAAGAGCATGGTACTGGCACAAAAACAGAGAACCCAGAGATGAAACCATCCTCATATTTCCATCTGATTTTTGACAAAGCACATAAAGACATACACTGGGGGAAAGAATCCCTTTTCAATAAATGGTGCTGGGGAAACTGACTAACTACATGTAAGAGACTCATAGGGGATCCGCACTCTAACCACTTACAAAGATTAATTCATGATGGATAAAAGACTTAAACCTAAGGCATGAAAGTATAAGAATTCTAGGGATAAAGCTTGGAAAACTCTTATATATATTGGCCTGAGAATTTATAAACTCCTCAAAAGCAATCACATCAACAACAAAAACAAACAAGTGGGATCTGATCAAATTGAAGCGTTTCTGCACAGCCAAGGACACAATCAATAGAGTAAATAGACAACCTAGAGAATGGGAGAAAATATTTGCTTTCTATACATCTGATAATGGGGCTGATAACCAGAATCTACAAAGAACTCAGGAAAATCAGCAAGAAAAAAAATCAAACAACTCCATTAAAAAGTAGACAGAAGACATGAACAAAAAAAGTTTTCAAAGAAAAATAGGTCTAACGGCCAACAAACACATGAAAAAGGTGGTCAACATCTCTAATCATTAGGGAAAAGCAAATCAAAACCACATTGAGATACCATCTAACTCCAGTGTGAATGGTTGTTATCAAAAAGTTCCAAAATAACAAGTGCAGGCATTGATTCACAGAGAAAGGAACACTTTTGTACCATTGGTGGGACTGGAAATTAGCACAACCTCCATAGAAAGTAGTATGGAGATTCCTCAAAGAACTAAAAGGAGACTTACCATTTGATCCAACAATTCCACTACTAGGTACTTATTCAGGAGGAAAAGGACATTTTCTTATAAAGACACTTACTGGAATGTTTATAGCAGCACAATTCACAATGTAAAGATGTGGAAACGACCAAAGGCCCCTCAATACATAAAGGGATTAACAAAATGGGGTATTTGTATATCTTGGAGTACTACTCAGCCATAAAAAAAAGTGATCTAGTACCTTTTGTAACAATCAGGATAGACCTGGAGACCATTCTTTTAGGTGAAGTATTGCAAAGATAGAAAAATAAACACTTCATGTACTCAATACTAAGTTGGAAGTAGTCAATCAATACTTACATAGTCATGGAGAAGTAAAGCTCAGCATGAATCAAGCAGGTGAGAGGGGGAAAGAGGGGTTGGTTTAATTCGCATCTAACAAGTATAATGCCCATCTTCTGGGTGAAGGACACACCTATAATTTTGACCTGTAATATACAAAGCAAACTACATAACCAAACTGTGTGTACCCCTGTAATATACTGAAATAAAAAAAAGAAAAAGAGGAAGCTCAGAAAGATCAACAGAATAGAAGGGAATCACTAATACATAACCAAGAATCATTTGGAAAAATAAAATACAGTGCTAGAAACAAAAAGTACAAAATAAGAATATTTGAAATAAAAATTAAATGGCTTGGTGCCTGTAGCACGTGGTTACAGTACCAGCCACATACACCAAGGCTGGCGGGTTCAACACAGCCCAGGCCAGCTAAACAGTGACAACTGGAAGGAAAAAATAGCCAGGCATTGTGGCAGGCTCCTGTAGTCCCAGCTCCTTGGGAGGCTGAGGCAAGGGAACTGCTTAAGCCCAAGAGTTCGAGGTTGCTGTGAGCTGTGATGTCACAGAACTCTACTGAGGGTGATTTAGTGAGACTCTGTCTCAAAAAAAAAAAAAAACTGAAATGGATAATTTGAGCAACAATTATTGCTTGAAGAATAGGTGACTAATCTTAGGTGATTAGGTGATTCATTTCCATATGAATGTGGGAAGTATAAAATCTATAGAGAAATTAGTAGTTGAAGAGAGAAATTTTAGATACAGATAAATATCTAAAATTCAGGCCAGAGATTATGAGATTAAAAAATATAAAAGTCAAAAGACCTAAAAGACTGGGGGAAAATGCAATATAATTCAGATTCAAGAAGACAAGAAAGAATAAGAAAAAACAACATAAAAATAATTTCTGAGAATATTCCAGAATTGACAGTCACCAAGTCTCGACTACAGAAATTCTAACAAATTCGAAACAAGGTAATTTTAAAAAAATGTACTCAAAAACATTGTCTGTGCTCGTGTGCATGAGACCAAGAGAGGAGGGGCAGAGAGAGAAGGAGAAAGTGAAAGAGAAATGGAGTTCAAGCAAGCAGGAGAGAACAAATGTGGCACAAAGTTAACAATTGACCAATAAAGGTGAAGGCTATCTGAGTATTCATTACATTATTCTTGAAAGCTTTCAGAAGGTTTAAAAAGTTTCAAAGTAGTTTAAATACAAATTAACAATGTAAACATTAGATATAATACAGATATAAAAGCACAATTAAAAACACTGACTCAAACCATAGAGAAATTGATCCCATAATTTAAATCTTCCCTCATAGAAAACACCAGGCTAAGATAGATTTCACTGGACATTTTAATAAGCTTTGAAGGAACCAATCGTTCCAAATCTTGGACAAAATTTTCTAAAGACTAGAACAAGGAAGAAAGGCTCCAAATTCATCTTGTGAGTTTATATAAGAATGATGACCAAATCAGACAAGGATGGTACAGGAAAAAAAAGAAAATTACAAAGGCAAACTCACTCATTCTTCCCCCAGGGGAAAAACATTCTCAAGGTGACCTAACAGGACATTGAAAATTAATTATGAAGCCTTGAAAATTTTTTCTTTAGTGACTGGAAGAAGGCAAGGATGCTACTTTTACCACTTTTGTTTAGCTCTGCATTGGGGAACTTAGCAGGTATGATTTAAAAGAAAGAAGAGGAAGGTACAACAATTAGGGGAAAAAATTATTGCTTGAAGATTAGATGACTAATCTTAGGTGATTAGGTGATTCATTTCCATATGAATGTGGAAAGTATAAAATGTATAGAGAAATTAGTAGAATTAATAAGAGCCTTTACCTACATTATTGGATAAAAAGAGTATGCAAAAGTCATTTGCCTTTCTATATACCAGCCACAAACAATTGAAAATATAATTTTAAAAATTGTAAATAACAAAAATTATAAAATAACCAGGAATAAACATAACAAAAGACTTCTATAGATATTAATAAGAAACGTTATCAAGAAACATTGTAAATACCCAAATAAATAATTAGAGATACAAGTTATGGTATTGAAAGTATTATTTATTGTAAAGATGTAATTTCTCTCTAAATAACAATCAATTCAATGGAATCCCAATAAGAATCCAAAAAGTGTTTTTTATTTGTTTGTTTAGTGAAGCTTTATAAGCTAATCTAAAATATAGTCATAAATACAAAAAGACAGGGAAAACAAAGACGCGCTTACGGAACAAGTTAGGATACTCTGCCTTACCTTATGCCTGGGCTTACTATAAAGCTATAGTAATTAAGGTAGAATGCTGTTTTGCTTAGAGACAAATAGCTCAGTGGACTAGCATAGAGTAGTATGAAGAAACATACCCAAGCCTATATGGATAAAGAGATATTGGAGGCAGAGGAGAACATAATGCGTTTTCAATAAATTACACTTGTACAATGAGGCATCTATAAAGAAAAACAAAATTCCGTCTCTATCATTCACCAATTCATGTATATAAAAATTTCCACAAAGGGCAAAACTGTAAAGTGGTTAGATAATATATGATAATATTTTTATGACCTTAGGATAGGGGAGTTTTCTTTTAAACAATAAATAAGAAGTATTAACCACAAAGAAAAGGATGATTACATTAAATTAAAGCTATGTATCTCCAGTGGTATAGAGTAGAAATAGGAGCCACAATTAGGAGGAAGTATTTGTAATACAAGTCACTAAAACATCTAGTGTCTGAGTATAAGTAGACCCATTAATTTGTAATGAGAATTATAAACCAGATTGTCCAACTTAAAAATCTCATTGTATCAAATGTTGATGAGAATTTGGAGCAATGGGAAATTGCTACAATTCTTTACCAAACTGTTAGAAGTCCATCTAGTGACCCAGTAGTACCATTTTCCTGAGTATTTACCCAAAGGAAATTTTTACACATACGGATCTCTAGACATGTACAAGTGTATTTATTGAAGCACTGTCTGAAATATTGCCAAACAAAAAATGCCCCATGTATCGACCCACAGTAGAAGAGATAAATAAATTGCGACATCTTCATTTGGTGGAATAAAATAAAACAATGAAAATGAACTAACTATGGCTATACACTGAACAACATGAGTGAATCTCACAACCATGAGCAAAAAATGAGAGGCATAATGGACTGATTACACATGGTATCGTTCCACTTATATAAAATTTCAAACATAGGCAAAATTAAGTTATATTTCTTATGGATCCATGCACATATAGTAAAGCTATAAAGCAAAGCACAGAAATGGTTATGACCAAAGTCAGGGTAGGCCTACCTCTAGAGTGTAAGCCCCTTGAGAGCAGGGGCCAAGATTTTTCAGTTGGCACTTGTGAAATTTTTATTTTAACAGGATGTTTTGGTATCCACAATATGATTTATCAAAGTTTAATCGGTGGACACTCTGTAGTCTAAGCTTATTTTCATTGCAGCCTTCAGGTCCCAGACAGGACAGTCATGAAACAGGCCTATTGGTCACGTCTCCCTCACAGCATGCTGCTGCCAGTGCCTGCATTCACTGGCGTGCTCTTAGGCAACACCATATTTCAGGAGATGAACATGAAAAAGAAAGAAAGACCCACAAGCTCTTTCCCAGCAACCTGTTGCATCATGAAAGGAAGCCAGCAACAAAAGAGACAACGGCAAAAGTGTATAGGGCATTAAAGAATTGTTAATCATTAAATATGTTGCGTGCGTTGTGAGAATCAATTACTGTTTAACGGCAATTTTCAAATTTTTAGCCAGGTACTCACAGAAGGTTTGTGTGAGATGGTTTGGCTAATGATCAGGGACAAGAGGAGAGATTTACTGGATCTTACAAATTTCACCACTTCTACTTTCAACTTCTGAAACAAAATATGTTGCTTTCACTGGCCCTTCATCCCCAACTCTTGCCCCACTACCTCAGTGTACAGAACAGGGACTGAGAAAGGGGTGCTAGATTTAGGTAATGGGGGCTAGGGGATAGGCATCCTGAGAAGGGCAGTGAGGGGGTCCCATCCATGGAAGCAGATGGCCATCTAATAATTTGTTGTCTCCCAAAGGGAAGACTTGGGAATGGAGAGGGTCAATATCCCAGAAAGAGCTGGACAAGAGAGACCTGGATGTGCCAGCCAGGAAGTAGGTAGAGATGGCTTCTGGTGACGGAGGTGGTCCAGGAGGCCTCCAGCAGGAACCCGGGACAGACTGAGCTGCCAGCTAACACGCATGCTTATTTCCCTAGTGTTATCCAGGAGCTTGCAATGAAACGTGGTTAAATATTCCTACCAGTTGCCAACTGTTGCCTACAGGGAAATAAGTGAATAGCTGCAAGTCATTAGGCCTTACAAGGGGATTGGGACCCCATGAGGCCACTGAGGTGATGGCATCAGTCACTTATCAGGAATCTTCAGGGGGACAGTGAATATGAGAAGACAAGAATCAGGGCTGCTAAACCCAGTCACCTCTTTCCCCACCTTAACTAATTTGATAGGCCTTGATTTGGTTTTATTCATGGAGTAAGTGGGTCCTCGCTTGTCTGGGCAGATGACTTTGCTCACCCTTTGGGCTAGCACAGTCTGCTGGGGGACTCTGCTTCTCAGCAGACTGCATTTCCCCTGTGATACAGGAGGATGTTGGAGATGTCACGTAAGTGGCGCAATGGGTGATTACAAAACAGGACAAATGGAGCTTGTAAAAATCTCTTTTCCAAATATATCTCAAAGGGTATTTGAGACAACTGTGGGAGACGCCACAGGACACAGGTGTAGAGACATGGGGTGAGAAGTATCAGAAAGCCAACCTCTCTCTGAGGCCTAATTCATCGCTCTCAGGATGGGGAAGCAAGTATAGGCATGTTCCTAATTTAGTCTCTGTTTTGTCATGTTCCAAGCGAGAGATTCCCAAGTCCAGCAGCTCTTGCCCTTGTGCTTTCACAGCTGTGTGCTTTTTGCTGTGACCCAGTTCATGGAAGAGGGATTTCCAGGATAGACAATACTCCCCAAAGAACAGAGAGCAAGCAGTGACTCTAAAAAGTTTTAGAGGCCACAACAAATCACCATTTCAGCTAGAGAAATTGGTCCCCATCTTTGGTAGCCTGAGCTGGCTCAGAGGAAGAGCACCTCACACCTGGACTCCATGATTCCAGGCTTCAGGGGCTAAGGTCCCAGAGACAGACAATACATAAGCAAGGCTATGAAAAAGATCATCTTTGCCTGTCAGTTTTAATTAAATGATGGGAAAATAATAATCAACTAGAATTCATCACAGACATCTTGAAATACCAAGAATGGTGATCACATGTCATTTAGAGGCATGTTGCTGCCATCACAGCAGAAACAAAGGTAAATCAGATGCAGCTTCTCATTTATATACCTTGGATCTCCTCCCACCAGTTGAGTTTTCAATCCAAGATAAACAGCATGGTACTGAGGGTCCCTTCTCAGACTGTCCCTGCAAACACTACCTGCGTGTATCTCACAAAGCTACTGAGTAGGGTTTCAGGGGAATGAAATGGTCTAATAAATCTGGACTTATCCAAAGTGGCCCATTTCTTTGAAACTTATCATTGCACTTCTCCTTAAACACTGTATTTATGTCTCATACACCTGGAATATGTGCACAAGCAAGACCAGTCTGGTCAGGGGAAGATAGAAGTCTCTCCTGGCAGTGCTGAGGTGAATGAAGTGGAGTGGAGGCGGTACTGAGAAAAAAACATGAGGGGTCTTGACTCAATCCATGCCAAGGCCCCTCCCTCCAGATCACTGCTAATCCTAATCAAGCAGAGATGGCCCCAGTGGTGAGAAAGCTCCAAATCTCTCTCTTGACTAAAGATTAGAGGACAATGTGCTTCCAAGGATGGGAAATGGACTCATGAGAAGCAGAGAATTTTTGACTTCTACTAAAAATAAAATTGAACTGCCATTGAGGGAAATGAACATGGACTTCTGACAAGGAATGAATTTGGTAGTTCTGAGCAATGGAACATGGTCCAAATAGATCTCATAGAACAGGAAACATAGCTACATTCTATAAAAACTGATCACTTAAAAAAAAGATAGAGGAATTATGGGCAAGCTGTGCTTCTGTGGCCTGGGCAGAGATCTTCAAATTAAATTGGTCAGATGTTAGCCGTGCTTGCAGAAATGTCTTATTTGGCCATTTCTCCCCAAGCCCTGGGTGGTAAACAATTTGGAATCTACTCTATGCCCCTGACTTCAGACTACAATGTGTTTTGTGGGCACTAGAAACTTCCATTTTCCCAATGCTTTCTGGCCTGGCCTGGCAGAGTACTCTGTGCCTTGCTAGGCTGGCCAAGTCCAGAAGAAAGCACTTTGCCAAGTACTAGGCTGCCCACCCAACTGTGGGGTTCTGGCCTGGCCTTGTGTCCAGTGCACTACCCATGCCATTTGGCAGCTTGGAAACAAATGGAAGTGCACAAATCAGCAGTGTGGGCAGCTGTTCTCTTTCTCTGCCTAACGATGATGGTATAGCTAATACAGGTCACTCCTCAGCAAGCAAAAGACAGCATATCTAAGAAAATTTACCTCTTATTAGGAGCTCTTTGCTTTCAAAAGAAATCTAAAATTAAGGGATCTGAATTACAAGTGGCTGCTATAGGAAGACCAAATTGATTCAAAGAAAGAATCACATCTCAGATACGTAGAGTCTTAGGCTAATCTACACAACACTCCCAAAGAATTGAGAAGTTAATCCCGTTAGCCTTAAAATACCACATGTACACGCACACACACATAGTTTTTTCCAAGATACACAAGCCTTATAAAAACAGATTTTATTCCCTGATGTGGAAATAAACATGACTCAATCCTGCTTCTTAACAGAGTACCACATGTGAAAATGGCTTTAATAGGAACAAAAAAAGTTATTAGAATGATTTATTCATATAAGCTAATCTTCTGGGTCTCAGGAGGAATTTACACTATCTGGATCTTAGGAGGCGGAACAGCCCGACAGGCTTATGCAAAACCCCTCTCTGGGAAATGGCTAGAACACCGTCCAACAGAGTGGGCAGCAAATCACAGGTCCCTGGCAGGATGTTTCTCAACTGAATTTAGCAAGTATTTGTTGAGCTCCTTGCTAAACCCCAAACCTAAACTAGGCTAATCCATAAATAGGAAAAGAGATGCCAAAGAGCCATCACCTTCCCCACTCCAGGTCAGACTGAACTGCTGGCTCTCATGAGAAAGGAGGGTGAACCAGGTTGTGGGCAGGTTCCCTGAGGTTAGTACAGAGTCTAGCTTCAAGATGTCTCAGCACTCAGGGTTTGTTTCCATAGGGAAGAACTATCTAGTATTTGCTCAGAGTCACATCAGAGGTTCTTCATGGGAGGCAACATGGAAGAAGAGTGCAATTCAAAAGTCTAGTCCAGAGGCAGAGAGTGGAGGAAAGTTGGGACTGCCTCCTAAAGTCCAGGTAGTGTAAATTCCAGATTTGTAGATTTGACCTGAGTATGTGTGAGGCTTGTAGCCTTCCAATAAGAATAAGGAAGTTAACAATGCAGTGGGTTAACAAATCCACCACCTCACATACTTATCATTCTTTTTTGGTGAAAACTTTTAAAATCTACTTTTTAAGAAATTTTGAAATACACAAGGGGTTATTATACATTGTAGTCACCATTCTATGTAATAGATCACTAAGTTAATTAAAAATAAAATGTAGGATTTTTTTCTTCCAAGATGGCAGAATAGAGGCTTTATCCATGTGCCTTACCTACTTGGAAATATCAGAATAAAGTGTAGGGATTCACACTGTGAACTTTTATCCAAGAAGGAACACAGATGTTTAACAGAAAAATGAAAAAACAAACAAACAAACAAAAAAAAACCTTTGGTTATTGAAAAAAAAAAGTGGGCAGCAGTTCTGGTGATGGAATATGACTTGAACCACAAATAAATCCCCAAATGCATGAGAAGAGGAGAGAATGTTTCTGTAGGACATATTCCCACTGGAGAACAATGCAATCCAGGCCATGGGGAAGCACCTGACCCTCCCAATCCCTGGATCTATCTCAAGAACAACTGGGAGACTATGAGAAGAAAGGACACTAGAAAATGTCCTACACATTCCCCCAGACCTAGATGCCAGCAAAAGGAAGGTTTTCTCTGTCCTAGCTCATAGCAGTCTACAGAGGAACCTGACAGCTAGTGGGGGCAGTAGCCACTGATTTGGAGAGTCTCAGACTAAAGATTAGCAATTCTGGTCTCTCCAGAATTAAAAGGGAAGCATGGTGTGGGCTCCTTCCAAGGTTTCTGGAATTGTGTGCTCTACCTTCATAGGGCTGGAGTGGGAAGGGATTTTCCTAAGAGGCACGATTTAGATTTGGGCAGTGAGTTTTGCAGGCAGGAGGAAAAGGGCATATGACTCAGCTAACCGTATGGATTCACTGTCTGAGTGATATGGCAGGATGGAGCCCTGGCAGGACAGAGCCCTGTCAAGTCTAGAGTATAAGAGTGATGTGGTTGCCATTCCCACTAGCTTAGCTATAAAGCCAGGACCACCTTTCTTACCCTGTGCTGGGATTTTGGCACATGCCAAACAAAAATATTTAGGATAACATAAAGCAACTGAACATTAGAATTATCACTATCCCCAAGAACAAACAGAGACCAAAAAATTTAGAAAACCTATTTAATAAATAATAGATGAAAACTCCCCAAGTCTAGCAAGTGATGTTAAATATAGACATCCAGGTACAGGAAGCTCAGTGATCCCTAAATAAACACAATGCAAAGGGTCTTCAGCATGGCACATAATTACAAGACCATCTATAGTCAGAGTGAATTTAAAAACAAGGAGAAAAGCATCTAATCACCTATAAAGGAAATCCCCTCAGACTACCAGCAGACTTCTTGGCAGAAATCTTACTAGCCAGAGGACTACAAAATATTTTCAAAATGCTTAAAGAAAACACCTGTCAACCACAAACTTATATTCTGCTTGAATGAGCTTCATAAATGAAGGAGAAATAAACTCTTTCCTGGACAAGCAAATGCCAAAGGAATTTGTTACCACTTGACCAGCCTTATAGGAAATGGTTAAAGGAGTTTTAAACATAGAAATTAAAAGTTGGTATCTGCCCTAATAAAAGCACAGGAAAATAAAAAACTCAGAGGTGTTATAAAACAATTAAACAAGGGAGGAAACGAAAAAATGGCAATGGCAATAACATAGAACTCTACCAAACCTCCGAAATAAACAGAAAAAGAATCAACAACTCAATAATAATTAACATTATGACAAGAACAAAACCCCACATGTTAATATTAAGCTTGAAAGCAAATGGGGTCAACTGCTTGACTTAAAAGATATAGACTGGCAAAATGGATTGAAAAACTAACCATATGCTGCTTGCAAGAAAATTGCCTTACTGGTAAACACACTAATACACTGAAGATAAAAAGGTAGAAAAAGATATTCCATGTAAACAGAAAGAAAATGTGAGCAGGAATGGTTAATATCATCAGACAAAACAGACTTCAAATCAAAAAACAGTTAAAAGGGACAAAGAAGGCCATTGTATAATTGTAAAAGTGTCAATCTGACAAAGGGATATAATAATTATAAATATAGGTGCTCACAAGTTATGGACGAGATATGTTCCTGAGAATATCTTTAGGTTAGATTCATATATAACTCAGATTCCTGATGAACAGCACATCTACAGTAATAATAATAGCAATAACAATAATACTATAATGGCTTTTATGTGGTAATAATAATACTGTGTAATTCTGCAATAATAATACTTCTGAAATATAAGTTACAAAAACTATTATGCTCTTTCTTTTAATTCAAACAAACAGAACATAAAATAGACTCATACAAAAAGTTCAGATAGGAGAAATTTCAAAAAAGAATATTAAAGGTTAATACTCAACTAACATTACATCAATGTCTTTCTTACTGTATGGGGCATTTGTGAGGCAAGAAAACAGGATAACATTCATCAGCAGATGATGATGGAGAAGGTGCTGGAGAATCAGGATTTAGAGGAGGAAAGCTTACCATTGAAGTCGATTCCTTGAAAAGGCTATCTAAGATTATTTGCATAGCCTTCCTTTTTAATCATGAATGGCCTTGTAAGAGCTGATGTTCTCACTGCATAGAAAACCTTTGTAAACCACTCAGTGTTAGGATCTTGCTCCCCAAGCTTAGCAAATTTTGTTTCAACAAGGTGAGAAGCCTCATCTAATTCTTTCGTCAAAAACTTTCTTGGCTCTGGATCTTCTGATCCTTCACGTTCTTGTGTTTCTACTAATTGCTTCAGTATCTACGAGAGTAGCCTTGAGTATAAAGATGCTGAACGAATAAACCACTTACAACATGTGGATCTGTTTACATGCATAGAAGAAACTAGCTCCTGAATTGTATTTAATTTTGTAATTATAAATTATCCTCAAAGGGAGCCTATTCATAAGTACAGAATGCCATGAGTCAGGTTATCTCTAACCTGGAGACAGCCTATATACATGCGCCCAACACTGGAGCACCCAGATTCATAAAATAAAAAGATCACAAATTAGCAACTTCATGTCGCAACTTCATGTTGCAACTTCATGTCGCAAGAAAACTAGAAAAACAAGAACAAACCAAGCCCACCCCAGCAAAAGAAAAAAATTAACAAAGATAAGGGCACCACAAACTGAAATTGAGACCATAAGAATACAAAGCATCTATGACACTAAAGCTGGTCTTTTGAAAACACAGATAAAATTGATAAGCTACTAGTTAGACTAAGAAGGGTAAAGATATAAATAGACATAAACAGAAATGAAAAGGGGAGACATTACAAATTATACTGCAGAAATGCAAAGGATCATCAGAGCCTACTATAAATAATTTCCTAGTAATATGTGATTGCCTAAGATTGAATTAGAAAGAAATTGAAATCCTGAACAGATCAGTAATGAATAGTGAGATTGAATCAGTGATTAAAAAAATATGATAAAACATCCCCAGGACAAGATGGATCCACAGCTGAATTCTATCAAATGTAAAAAAACAAAAACAAAAACAAAAAACTGGTACCAATAATCCTGAAACTTCAAAAATACCAAGGAGGAGAGAATCCTCCCTATCTAATCCTATGAAGCCAGTATCATCCTTACGAAAGCTAGACAAGAATATGACAAAAAGAACTGATGAACATAGACACAAAAATCCACAGCAAATACTAGCAAACTGAAGCCAACAACACATCAAAAAGATAATACACCACTTGCAAGTGGGTTTCATTCCATGGATTAGAGAACAGTTCAGCATATGCCAATCAATAAATGTGATTCATCACATAAACAGAATTAAGGACAAAAACCGTATGGTCATCTCAATAGATGTAGAAAAAGCATTTGATAAAATTCTGTGTCCCTTCAAAATAAAAACCCTCAAGAAACTGGGCATAGAAAGAAGATACCTCAAAATAATATGACAAACCCATAGACAACCTCATAGCAAAGAGGGAAAGGTTGAAAGTAATCCCTTTGAGAAATATAAAATATAAAGAAGCCCACTTTCACTACTCCCATTCAACATTGTAATGGAAGTCCTAGCCCAGAGCAATCAGACAAGAGAGAAAAATAAAAGGCATCAAAACTGGAAAAGAATAAGTCAGATTATCTCTGTTCATTGACAATATGATCCTAGACCTACAGACTTCTCCAAAAAACTTTCAGATTTGATAAAAGATTTCAGTAAAGTTGCAGATACAAAATCCACATATGAAAAACACTGGCATTTTTATACACCAATAATGATCAAGCCAAATCGAGAACTCTCTTGCCACTTTCCCCATATTCTTATGCTATAATTGGGTTATAGCCTTCATATGAAAGCTATAAATTAGCTTCATAGTAGGACTGAGTACATTGGATACTTTTTTCTTCCATTCTTGAGATACTTTGCTAAGAAGAATATATTCCAGCTCCATCCATGTAAACATGAAAGAGGTAGAAAGGGAGGGGAGGGGAGGCAGAGGATGGATGGAGGGAGGGTAAATGGTGGGGCCACACCTACGGTGCATCTTAGAAGGGTTCAGGCGAAACTTACTAAATGCAGAATACAAATGTCTTCATACAATAACTAAGAAAATGACATGATGACTATGTCAAACAGTTTGATGAAAATGTTTCAGATTGTATATGAAACCAGCACTTTGTACCCCTTGATTTCACTAATGTACTCAGCTATGATTCAACAATAAAAAAATATGATGTATATTTAAGTTTTTAAACTCAAGTGCGTTTGCTCTATAATAAAATTCCATACTAATAAAATATACTACCTTAGCTTTATTTTCTTCAGAAATATGCTAACTATTCTTGTCATTTTTCAATTAATATAGTCAGCAAATAAAATAAATTATTAATTCTAATTAAAAAAAACTATCTTATTGCCAAGAGCTATAAAAAAACAAAAAATAAAAACCTATGAATATATTTAACTAGGTGAAAGATTTCTATAAAGAAATACAAAACACTGATGAAATAAATCTTAAATGAGAGAAACAAATGGAAAAACTCCCCATGCTCATGATTCAGAATTAATATTGTTAAAACAACCATACTCTCCAAAGCAATCTATAAATTCAAAGTAATCCATGTCAGAATACCAATGACATTTTTCACTGAATAAGGAAAAACAACTCTAAAATTTATAGTCAAAGCAATCCTAAGGAAGAAGAACAAAGCTGAAAGCATCATATTATCTGACATCAAATTATAGTGTAGGTCTATAGTAAATAAAACAGCATGGTATTGTTATAAAAATAGAAACATAGATTAATGGAACAGAATAGAAAGTTCAGAAATAAACCTGCATAAACAGAGTCAACTGATCTTTGACAACATTGACAAAAATATATACTGGGAAAAGGAGACCCTTTTCAATATATGATGCTGAGAAAATTGGATTACCATATGCAGAAGAATGAAACTGGTCCCCTATCTCTCACCATACACAAAAATCAACTCGAGGTATATTAAAGACTTAAATGTAAGACCAGAAACTATAAAAGTACTAGAAGAAAACCGGGGGAAAATTCTTCTATACATTAGTCTATAAGACCTCAAAAGTACAAACAACAAAAACAAAAATAGACAAGTGGGACTTAATTAAATAAAAAATCTTCTGCACAACAAAACTGAAAAGATAATCTAGTGCAAGGAAATATTTACAAACTATGCATGTAACAGGGGACTAATATCTGGAATTAACAAGAAACCTCAAGCAACTCAACAAAAACAATATCCGGAATTAACAAGAAACCTCAAGCAACTCAACAAAAACAAAAACCTTTAAATACTCCCATTACAAAGTAGGGTACACACATATTTCAAAAGAAGCCATACAAATGGTCAACAAGCATATGGAAAAAAATGCTCATCATCCTTAATCACTGGAGAAATGCAAATTAAAACCACAAGGAGATATCATCTCACACCAGTCTTAATAGCTGTTATTAAAGAGTCAGAAAATAACAGATGTTATCAAGGATGCAGAGAAACGGGAACACTTACACACTGTTGGAGGGAATGTAAATTAGTATAACCTCTAAGGAAAACAGCATGGAGATTTCTCAGAGAACTAAAAATAGATCTCTAGCAATCCTACTGCTGAGTATCTACCCAAAGGGAAAAAAAATCATTATATCAAAAAGATACCTGCACTTATGTGTCTATTGTAGCACTGGTCACATTAGCAAAGATACAGAATCAACCTAAGTGTCCATCAATGGATGATTGAAATTATGTCTCTGGCTGCAGCCTGTATGGAATTGGAAACCATTATCTTAAGTTAAATAACTCAGAAACAGAAAGTCAGATACCATTTGGAGTATTACAAGCTGGAGCTAAATAACATATACACGTGGACATAGAGTGTGGAATAACAGACATTGGAGATTGAGAAGGATGGGAAGGGGTGAATTACTTAATAAATACAGTGTATATTATTTGGATGATGATTACACTGTAAGCCCAGGCTTCACGGCTACACAATATACCCATGTAACAAAACAGTTCCTTTTAAAATTATACAAATAAAAATGAAATGAAATGAAATGTTTAGAAAACACAGTGAGTTATCCAGTTGTTAAAGGCCAAGTAGAGTAAGTCACTGAACCCTTCAACTCACTCAGCTTTCATTTCCAGAGGGCAATTGCTCCACAGTGACAATGGCCTCCAGGGTCCCTGCCCTCTTTATTATCTTGGTGGGTGATTTCCACTCCTGTGGCTCAAAGAGTAGGGTGCCAGCCCCATATACTAGAGGTGGTGGGTTCAAATCCAGCCCCAGCCAAAAACTGCATTATCTTGGTGGGTGATTTCATTTCTGATCAAAAGCTTCAAGTTCCAGAGCTTTGTTTGAGATTAAATATGTTTGAGATTAAATTATAGCTCTAATATTTAAATAATTGTCCCTCCATTTTTGTGGGTAATACCTTCCTGGATTCAACCAAACATATATTGAAAACAATTGGAGAAAAACATTCCACAAAGTTCCACAAAACAAAATTTAAATTTGCTGCACACCAAGTACTACATTCAGTCCACGAAAATGAAGTGATGTATAGGCATTGTATTTTATACTAGGTATAATAAATAATCTGAAATAATTTAAAGTGTACAAAAGGATGTGCACAGGTTATACGCAAATACCACAACATTTTATGTAAGAGTGTTGACCTCCATAGATTTTGGAACCAATCCCCCCAAAATTCCATGGGAGACTGTGCTTCTAAACTTCCATTTCTTTATCTATAAAAGGGAATAATAATAATAACAATATTTCCCTGACTGGAATAATGTGAGAATTCAGTGAGGTTGTTTAAGTCAAATCAGCACATAAGAAGCCCCCAATGCAGGTTGTCTCTTGTTTTGTTCATTTCTTCATCAAATATATATTAAGTGCCTCCGAAGTGTGAGGCATGCCCTGTGTTCTGTGCTACACAGAAACAACCCTCATAATCTTATGGAAACATATAACCCAAAAGAAGTGAGTGCAGAGACAACAGTTACAGCACAGTGTGGAGAAGGCTGGGAAAGAGGAGGACAGAGGCTGCTGGACCCTGGAGGAAGGTTCCAGACCCTAAAAAAGGAGTATAACCTGACTTGCCAGAGAAAAAGGTGAGGGGTCAAAAGAGCAGCTGAGAAAGAGGATCCAGCATGATCAATAGCAGGAAGGTGACAAGCAAACAAGAAGGACAATTAGTTCAGGGCTGCAGGGGTGTTGCTCAAGGAGCAGGACCCTCAAGAGCCCAAGCACCAAATGGCATAGCCTCTCTTTGGGAGCAGAGGGGAGTCAGACAAGGGCCCTGCATTCTAGAAGGTTGCTCTGACATTGGTGACAGAGGGAGAGGGCCTGTGGAGCCAGAGTGGGGACACGTGACAGCAATCTAGGAGGTAACCGGGCTGGCTGAGGCCAGTAGAGTCCAGAACAATTAAAAAGTAAAATTGGCAGAACTCAGAGGTAGGTAGGATACAGATGGTGAAGGGAAAAATCCAGACCAAGCTTCTGGCCACGGAGACTGAGTGGGTGGCGGTGCCTCTCAACTAAACAGAGCAAGCAGGAGGAAGGCAGTGGGGGGCGGGTGAGGAGTTTGATTCTGGGACAGATTGGATGAGACTGGCTGAAAGGACCAGAGGGGGAACATCAGAAAGAAGGACAAGCTGCTCTTGCTAATGGAGGTTGAGAAGTTCCTGCACAAACAGAGAACCCCAGTGTCTCCCCCTCTGCCAGCCAGCACAGGTCCTGGCTGTGGCTGCCTGCAGCAACATGAGGGCATCGTGGCTTTCTTGGCACTGACAGACGATCGTGGTACCATGACAACTTCTTCACAGGTCCCCTTGGCTCCCATCTCTGCCCTCAAATGCATTCTTCTCCTCCCTCCTCCTGCAGCCCTCTCTAAAAGACTACGTAAATCAGGTTACTTCCTTGCGTAATAACCTTCAATGCCTCCCTACTGCCTTCAGGATTCAAGTAAATCTTTTCAGTGTGGCAGTTTAATAACTTTCTGCTCATGTAGTGTCTACATGTTTTACAAACAACTGAACAGAAAAAGGAACAAATGCAGTTAGCTACCTGGATATTTTAGAACGAGTGGAGGATCCTTCAGTATTTTCATTATCCTTAAGTGTGATGATACCTTGGCCCCTTCTATTGCGAAGCTCTACAGTATCCTGAATTTCAAACACGGGAAGACTTTTAGACATCAGATAATTCCCCTAATCTTCATAGTGTGGCCCTGCTTCTCCCTCTAATCTCACATATCACACACACACATTCTTTAGAGAAACTCATAAGAACTTCAGGTCCCTGCTGACATCCTTTCTCCTATTTCTGGATTTCTAAACATGCTTTTCCTCTTTTTCCCTGTCCCTAGTGCCCTTTTATCTTTTATGAGTATCCCTTCTTCCCTTTTGGCCAGGCTACTTACTACGCATTACTTAGGACTCATCTTTAAAAAAACCTCCTCCGGAATCTTCCAGAAACCTTTTCTAATGCCCTTGGGTGAGTTAGGGGTTCATCTTCTGCACTCCCGTACTGGAGTTTCCTTCCCTCTGTTATGTCATGTCTCATGCTGGGAGCTCCTTAGGACCAGGAGCTGCACCTCATCTATCTTCACATCACCACTAGTTACCACAGAGACCCAGCATGGAACAGGTACTCAATAATACGCTAGGATAAACGAATTTCTCAGAAAACCCATGATTAAGTTTATTTCCACATCATCAAATACATCTAGATCCCAGACAGGTAACCATTCAACCCTCGTCCCCTCCAGCGTCAACAAGGCCTGCAGTAGCACCAGGTTATAAGCACAGTCCATTAACACACCAAGAGGGAGTTACTGTAGGAAGGATTGTTTGCTATAGTGTGGCATGAATGGGATTATAAACTGGCGCAAGTGGCCTTTGGGGAGTAGCACCATTTAATTGTTATATTTTGCTGTCTCCATTATTCTAAGAAGCTAGGGTAGAAAATGAATTTAAAACAGTTAAGTCATTCCCCAAAGAAAACAGTTTAATAACTTTCCTTTTCGAGAGTGTCTACACGGTTTCTAAACAACTGAATGGAAAAGTAAAAAGTAATTTCCCAGATATTTTAGACTGAGTAGCGATGGTCTCAGACTCCTCTAGTGTCTTCAGCCCTTTGGTTTCCAACAGGAAGCACTCTGCCTCAGAAGACTCGATACACCAAAGACTCCTGGCATTTTAGGACTAGAAAGAATCTTAGAAACAATAGAATCCCACAGCCTCATTTCAAACATCAGAAAACAAATGTCCAGACACAGTTATAAGCACTCACGTGCCTGCGTCCAATTAGGTGCACACCTAAAATATCATTGAGGCCCAGGGATTAAAATTGTGTTTTCCCAGTAGTGTTGGATCTGAAGTCCTTCCCTCCAGGAGCTCAGAACCAGTGAGAAAAAAAGAGCATTTAAGTGGAACTATAAGCAAAAGGGGTAGCTAACCCAGAACAGAAAGAATCCACTGCAGCTTCTAAGGGATGGAAACGTGGACAAATACCCGGGTATGAGTTACCCAGGTAAAGAAGGTGGGGGTGGGTAGGTAGAACAGTGTCCTAGGCAAAATAAACTGCACATACAAAAGTCTTGAGGTAAGAACTCATGGAAAATTCTAGAAGTAGCACATATTTATAAAATCTATACCATGAATTTGGGGATGGGGATTGGTGAGAGGAAAAAAAGAGCTAAGTCCAAATTCTGACGTGCATTATGTTGAAATAGCAACGCACGGTAATGCTAAGGAATTTAGACCTTTTCCTAAGGTCAATGGAGAGAAATTGAAGGGGAATAATATGAGTAGATGATGCCTTGTAAAGTGATCAATGGTGGCAGGGTGGAGTCAAGACTGGAGAATCGATAGGAAGTTGTAGTCGGGCATGTGCTGAACTACAGGAGGGGCAGCAGGAAAGAGGGGAAAAAAGAAAACAAAACAATGGGACCTAAGAAATATTTAAAAGGTGCACTGGAGAATTCTTGATTATGGGTTGATAGGGGAGGGTAGTAATAGGAAAGAGTCAGGGTGATACCAGATTCTGACTTGGGTGACTGAGTGATGCCATCCATTGAATGGAGAACACTCAACAGGAGGCACTAGTATGGGGGCAGAGACTTGGGAAGAACTGTAATGTGTTGTGTACTTATTGTGTGTCAGGCATTAAGATCAATGCTTTTCATTTTACCATCATTGGATCCTCACGCCAATGCTATAAATTAGGTAATATTATTATATGCAATATACAAATAAGATACTAAAGCACAGAGATAGGTATCTTTTCCTTTTCTCCCAAAGTCTCATAACTGATGAATGACTGAGCCAAAATCCAGACATAGGGTTAGGCAGAAATCAATAATACTGTAGGATTTGAAATGCTAATTATGCGTACAATCTGGATAGGTAGCCTTAGTCTAGGTTTCAGAAGAAGAGTCCACTCTGGTGTCCTGGAAGTAAAGAAAAGGAAAGGTTTCTAAAAAGAGGAGTGGCTGGCGATGCAAATGCTGCTGAGAGATTATAACAGGTCTGAGAAGAGATTATTGGATTTGGCAAAATGGAGGTTATTAATCTCCACAGTTGTAGAATCAGTAGAGAAGACAAAGCTACTTGGGGTGGATTTCTTCCCAGCCCGGTTGGAAATCTTATCCCACCTGCACCCATGTGGAATAAAACCATTTTAATTGCACAAACTGGCCTCCATTTTCCTTTCGTCTTGCACCTCGGAATAATCTTTC
This sequence comes from Arctocebus calabarensis, assembly GCA_963573935.1. Lineage (NCBI taxonomy): Eukaryota > Metazoa > Chordata > Mammalia > Primates > Lorisidae > Arctocebus > Arctocebus calabarensis. The sequence goes on along the minus strand of CAUYON010009716.1, from coordinate 11,270 downwards.
ATCTTTGGCTTCGTAACCTTTCATTTGGAGCCAAACATGGGATGGGGAGAAGCCCTTTTGGGGGGCAGAAGTATATCCCATCAGACCCAGCTAACGGGACCCTTCTGCTGGCGAGATGAAAGAAAACGGTCAACCTCTCTGACCCTGCCAAAACTTCATCCATCTAATGGTGAGCTTTTTCATCTAGAACTCCTTTCTAAACTTTTAAAAACTTCTCTTCCCATCCTCTACTTTCAACTTCCTTTTCCCCTCTCTCTCCATCCCTGGGCCCTTACTTTCTTCTCTCCCATTTTTTTTTTTTTTTCCAGCTGGTTTCACACGTGGAGACCTCTCCCTAATTCCAGCCCCAGATTTTCCTCTTCTTCCTCTCCCATTTTTCTTTTCCAGCTGGTTTCACACACGGAGGCCTCGCTCCCTGACCCAAGCCCCGGCCACCCCCAGCGAGCCAGGCTCACCTGCCCACCCAGTGCTTCATGTTTGGGGATACCGTCTTGTAGGCCTGGGCTCCAGCTGGTTCCCCAGTCTCACCCCTCTGATGCTCTACTGTGGACCTAGACCCATCCTGCTGGCTAAGGTCACGTACTGTGGCCAGGCCCTCTTTTGTCCAAAGTCATAATGCCGGGAGTCCTGGTGAGCCAGACTTATCATCAGTCCATTTCCCGTTCCATGAGGCAAGCTCACTTGTCCAGTGCTCTCCTGGAGACCTGGATCACCATTTTTTCTGGCCAGTCTGACTTTCTTCCTTCTCCTACATTTTCCCTTTAATCTCATTTATTTTTTACCTCCTATTTTCAATATGGTCACCACTAAAGTCACAGATTGACCCTTGCTTACCTCTAAGCTGCCTTTTACCTCCAGAGTCCACATTCCCCCTTCTTTACCTCTAACCGGCCTTTTGACTAATCTCAAGCCTGTAAAGGTCTGTCCTGACCTCAAACCAAAATGTCTCATTTTTTTCTATAATACTGCTTGATCCCCGTACAAGCTTGACAGTGGCCTCGACATGGCCTGTTCAATCTCTCGGTTCTCACTGATCTCAATTATTACTGTCAAAAATGGGATGCCTTATATCCAGGCATTTCTCATACTCTGAAACATTCCTTCCCTGTGTTCATCCTGTGAACCCTCTCCAATTCTCCTAGCTCGGGTAACACTGGCTTCTCCTGATACCCTTTCATAGCCCCTACTGCTCCCTCCCAACCCCCTTCTTACAATCCCTCCATTCTCTGGATCGGAACACCGGGGAAGTTTCTCTGTGTGGGATACGACTCTTCCGTCTGTAACCTCCCAGCAGTCATCCATTCTCACTGCCTGCCACCCCCCACATCCTTATCCTTCCCTCAAACAATACCCCATCCCTCCTCTCTCCACTGCTACCCACTCACCCTCTGTGGCCTGTGGTAGGAAAAAATGGCAGGATCTCCCCCAGGGCCCTCAGACCTCCAAGCAAGATCTCATTGCTCTGGCCTTGAAGGTGTGGCGGTGCCACTCAAAGCTCCAGTATTGGCTCCTGCTATTAAGCAAAAGCCAATTCTTAACACTCAGCGTGGCATTCTGAAAAAACAGTCTTCCTCAGGCTTGTGCTTTAAGTGCAGCAAACCAGGAATCTGGGCAAAGCAGTCCCTCAAATCCAACCCCCACCCCAAACGGTGTCCAGCCCGCAGAGGTCTGGCTGCCCGGGTCTCTCTGAAGATCCAGTGCAGTCCTCTCAGGATGTGACTGAAATTCCCTCCTGAGCCAGTTGCAAAAGACTGATGACCCCTGGAAAATCAGAATGCCTCCCAAACCCCATTCTGGAAAACTGAACTCCAGGTACTTTTGCTTATAGAAGGTAAGCCCATCTTTTCTCTTTTCTAACAAACATGGGAGCAACTTCACTCATGCTGGCACCTTGTAAAATGCTCTAACAAACAGGCAGAGATCTTGGTAAAGGGTATTAGATGTCCTCTCGTGTTTGCTGCTGGCCCTTCAACTCCAACTGGTTTCTGCTTCTCACTGTCCATCTTCCTCATTGGTTATTGTCAGATAAGGTCACTAATTATGATTGTTTTCTCATTCTCAGTTTCAAACCAGTAGCCCTCTGCCTCATGTCTTGATTTATTAACCAGATAGTCACCCCCAAACAACTCCTCACATCCTCACTTTACTAGATTCCAACCAGCTCAGATTGAAAAAGCCAGAGTTCCTGTACATGCCACTGCCTTGCCGCATTCCCCTCCCCCCATTCTCTTTACAGGCAGCCCTCATAGCCCCTCCCTCCTCTCTTTGAAGTAGTGAAAGAGATACCATGCCCGTCATCTCACCTCCTTATAATAGACAAAAAAGATGGGGGTGATAGCATCAAACTCCACCCAAATAGGATTTACCTGCCTAAAAGAATCAACCTCCTACCCTCTCCCACCTGATGTCCCACCTAAGAAAGCTAAATGGGTCAACCCCCTACCCTATGCCACCAGATGTCCCACTTGGGAAAGGTAAATGGGCCAACCCCCACCCTTACAACAGATGTCCAACCTAGGAAAGGGAATGTCCCAACCCCCACTCTCCTGACCTTTAACCCTCCTGGCTCTCCATTCATCATTACCCCCATGTGGATTTCTTCCTGGCCCAGTTGAAAATCTTACCCCACCTCCACCCAGGTGGAATAAAGTCATTTTAATTACACACAAAAAAAAGCTACTTGGGATGGGCTCAAAACATTGGAGGCAAAGAACTAGAGGCAGTGAATATAAACTTTCTCAAAAAATTTTGCTACAAGAGGGAGCAGAGGAATGGAGCAGTAGAGAACAACACGGGGTCAGGGAAGGTTCCATTTTTAATATGAGAGCTAATTAAGCAAGCTTTAATGCCAATAAGAATGAGCCAATAGGGAGATAATTCTGCTGTTATAATAAAGAGAAGTGGGAAACTGTAAGAGAGCACTCTTGAGGAAGCCAGTGCACAGGTGAGATAGTTAACTGGAGAGAGGAGCAGGACTAATGGATCCACTGTTGCTTGGGGAAAGGCAAGCATTTGACACAAGTGCAGCTAGGTTGATGGATGTGCTAGTGGAAGGTTGAAACAGTTTTCTTCTTGTTTCTTTTATTTTCTCAGTGGAAAAAAAAGAAGCAAGATTAGAAGATGAAGAGTGAAAGGCTAGACGTTTTGGAAAGAAGAAGTGTGACATTATTATTTAGCTCTGTGGACCTACTTGAGATCTGTGAGGATAAATTTTAAATTAGATGCTGTGGTTTGAGTGTATCTCCCAAAGAAACTTGATTCCCAATCCAACAGTTTTGAGAGGTAGAACCTTTAGGTCATGAAGGCTAATGTTACTAATGTAAAAGTGGGTTGGTAAGGATGAATTTGAGTTTAGGCCCCTTTCTCTTGTTCTTTTTCTGCTCTTTTCTCTCTCTCTCCCATTTGATGACATGTTATGACAAAGCAAGAAGGCCCTCCCCAGATGCTGCTCTTTTGACCTTGGACTTCTTAGCCTCCAGAAGTATAAGAAATAAGCCCCTATTTGTATAAATTACTAAGTCTCAGGTATTCTGTTATGGCAGCACAAAATGGACTAAGGCGTGAGATCCAATCTTTTCCTCCAGGTATATTTAGCTTCTTAGATTCAAGTGTAGAATGAGTGGAAATTTAGTTTTCAATAACAATATTAGGATTTTTCCAGCAAAGCATAATAAAAGGAAAGAGGAGCAAGAGTATATTCAAAAAGTAAATATGGTGATAAAATAGAAAATTGAAAACAGTGGAGTCAGGTCGCAAAAATATGGCAAGCTCAAATGGTAGGGATCTCAGTGAGTCAAAGACTTGCAGGGACACTAAAAGAAACAGGTGGAAAGCTGGCGGCAGTCAGTATTTACTATGGTAAGAGGCGGGGGTTGCAATGATTACTCACGACAAGGTGGTAGGTGAGCCACAGGAGAGGGTGACCAAGCTGGAATGGATGGAGAAAGGTATCAGTGGAGATGAGTCACTTGAGCAGCTGAGAGGTCGGGGAGTTGGATGACTCATCTCCATACCTGCTGAACTCACAAAAGATGATGGCAGGAATGGTGGAGTAGAGAAATACAGTGAGCCAGGTATTGAAATCTTTGATGATACCCAAACAAGAGTGACACCAGACAGGGTTGGGGGGCTAGGATCCGGTGATGTGCAAGTCAAGCGGTTTGGGACGGAGGCCTGTTGAGGAAGGACAGGACAGTGGTGCAGGGTGGACACCCAGCTCACACCTAGGCTCTGAGGGACAGCAGACAGTCTCCAATGAGAGGGTCTGAGGAAGCCACTTCCCTGGGGGAATCAGGAGACAATGATAGCAAGAGGTGGGGGAGTCATTCAGAGAATAGGTATATACACTCCAGAAGGCCGGGGAAAGTGGATAGGAGGCTAGTGAGCAGGGAACTTGAGCCAACCTGCCTGGATGCGGGAAGAGGCCCACTGACTGAGGGCCAGGGAATAGGGAGGCCTGCCAGGACCAATGCTGGTGGCCTTGTAGGACTGCCATGTCCTAAGTTCCTTTTGGAGTATGCTGGACTTGACTGCCTGCAGGGCTTCCAGGACAGTGGGGTCCAGCAGGTGGTGGGACCTCTAGGTCTGAGAGTGGGAAGGGAGAGGGCCAAGCAGGAGACGCCAACCTGGGAGTCAGCAGCCTGCAGATGCTGCTGCAGCCACGGGGATCCAGGAGCCCAGGTGGGCATTCAGGCAGGTGAGGAAAGGATCTGGCACAGAACTCCCAGTAACGCCAACATGAAGAGGTGCACAGATGAGAAAAGCTACAGAGGAGGCAGAGGAGCCCAGGGGAGAAGGAGGAGACTCAGAAGGCAGGGCAGGCTGAGGGAAGCGCTCTGTGGCAAACACTGCAGAGAGGGCAGCTAAGGTAAGGAGTGGAACTTTCCATTGGACTTAGCAGTACAGAGTCACCGGTGCCCTTGCTGAGAGCCGAGGCAGTGGCTCCACGGATGAGGAGCCAGGCTGTCCTGGGTAGAAGGGTGAGTGAAGGAGGTGGAGACAGTCATCTGTCTGTGCCACTTCCTAGCTGTGGCACCTTGAATGACCTTCTTGTCCTCTCTGAACCTCCATCTTTCAACCTGGAAATAAGGATATTAATACTGACCTTAAAGGATTGTTGTGATCAAGTAAAATTAAGTAAAACCTAGTGTGTTTGACAAACAGCTGGTATGCCATAAATAATAGTTATGGTAAATATGACAATGTGGCACATATTAATATTATTGCTTAGCTGTGAAGGTTTTGAAAAATAAGACTGTGACAAGAATAAGATGTAGAGTTAGTAGATTTTTTTTTTTTTTAATATGGAATAGATTCACTAGGGCAGCTTTAGAGATTGAAAATAGAGCTGCAAGAAGGGAAGAAAGCTGTCCCTTGTTGGAATGAACCCATGACCTTGGCTGTATCAGCTCCTGTTGTAAGGAACAGGACTGACTTGAAAATCCTCAGACACATTTGGAAAAGCTATGAGGGTTCCCAGAAAGTGAGGCTGTTCAGAGACCTCAACAATTGCCGGCCACGGCTTCAATAGGCCTTATCGCTCCAGCTATAATATGCTTTCTGGAATGAAATGTTGTTGATTATACAGCCAGGCTATGATTTTCTGATTTGTGCAACAATATCTCCCTGGAAGGAAGATAGATTGTCATGCATTGAATTCCTAATCCAATGCCTAATTTTGTCCAAGGTACTGTAAATCTTGATGTGCTACCTGAAGGGAAACTTTCGATTTCTGAAAAATGAATATTATAGCATTTTCTGTGACTCAAAGAGACCTGTGCAGCAGGCACGAGCCGTGAAGTATGGATTTTTGCCAGCTGCAAAGATGCTGAATACAGAGAACATCATGTGCCCGTCCTGGGCAACTATTACCCTGTGTCTGGGTTCCCTTTGCCTTCAGCAAACTCAATTTTTGAAAGTCTAAATAAAATAAAGCACTGATGTTTAATTATGAGTACCACTGGGATATTTTGGGTCTATCTCAAGGGTTTATCATCCAAACTTCCAAACTTCAGCCACTTCTTAGGCCTTGGAGGAGAGGAAGGATGGGGTGGCAGCTTCAGAGGGGTTGCCAGAAAACAAACCCACCCACACTTTTCAAACTTAACTCATGTCACATGTTCCAGAAAGTCCTCCCTTATATCACTAGGCTCAGTGGGACAGTAGAGGGCAAGGTGTCTTTTTTCTGTATTCTCACTGTCTCTAATCTAGTGCTTACACTCTTGAAGTTGTTAATTATTGAAGGCTCCAGAATGTCTTTCCAAGGTTGGGTTAGTGGGCTTCCATTTTGTGTGCAAGGGCTACTTGAGTCTATAGTTTCCTATTCATTTCCAAAGATTGAGGAAATACCATTGCCCATGTCAACAATAGTGGAGGAGGAAAACTAAGAAGAATCTTAGCAACTGGTACAGTGCCTGAATGTTATAAGTTCCTAGAAAGAGTATGTTGAAAGTATTTAATTGATGGACTAAGTTTATTTGTGATCTGAATGACATATTGGCCCTTGAGTCTTCGAGCTCAAGAGTGCTGCAGGAAGTCCTGGAGGAAGACAGGGCAGGCTGAGTTTGTATCCATGAGGGAAAAGATGTGCTTCTAAACTGATCTCCAAGAAGAAGATTTTTGGCAGTATAGATGAAGGCAGGGTGTTGTAAGTGGTAGACGTCTGAGCAAAATGGTGAGAGGACAGAATAGGGAGTGGTCTGACTTGCCTGGAGTCTGAGGTAGGAAACAGAATAGAAGGGAATCTGGGACAGTAGTCTGGGAGTCTTGAATGCCAGCTTCAGAACTCTGGATAGGATTCAGTAGGCAACACAAGCTGCTGAAGTTTCAGAAGCAGAGAAGGATCGACAAAAATTATTACTTATAAATGCACAATTGCTTGCATTTGCATAAAACTGATAACTTTCTTAGGCATCCATTGTTTGAATACTGAGCATGTTAGAGATTAATCACTGTTTCTTGGGAGATGTTATTACTGCATATGGTTCTATTTCATAGATAATATAAATAAGGTCATCTGAATATATTTTCTAGCATGAATCGTCCATGTGTATGACAAATTTGTGAAGAAATCCCTGCTGCACACATGGCACTGCAATGGGTACCTTGAAGATATAAAAATGTGTGGAATCAGATTTCTGCTCTCCAGAAGCTAAAAACCCAAAGGAAAAATAACTACAATACCCTACAACAAATACCTGACATCATCACATCTCTTGTAGTTGTCTGTAGTAGAAACCCATTCAAATTACCCAAACAAGCTACAAACCCAAGACATGGACCCCTCACTGTAAAGACACAGGCGTGACTCAGGAGTCCCAAGAAAGGTGGGGAGCGGCTGGCCTCCCCAAGGGCTAGCTCCAAAGAGGAGAAAATGTTCCCCTGCCCTGCCTCCTGACTCGTTCCTCTCTCTCCACCAGTACCCTCTGTGTACAGGGCAAATGCTGTCCCACCATGCTTTAGTTCCAGCCTCAAAACACAGCTTGAAATCAATGCATCTCAGGTCCAAAGCAGCCTTCCCAACACGGAGAACCCAGCCGTCCACACAGTCCTGTCTTCTGGTCAACTGTGGGGCAGCATGTGCAGATGGCCGACGAGGGTCAAACAGCTCCAGCATCCCTCCTGGGGCTGTGGGTGGCAGCCTGTTGACACAAGAGGCATTTGTGAAGTGGAAAGATACCCCAATATGTATCATCCTTGTCACTATGGGCTCAGAAGCTTAGACGGTTCAGAGGAGGATAAAATTTCTCCCAGCTGAGAAGCTCTTGGAACCCTTCCTGAAGGAAGGGGCTTTGGGTTGTGCATGGGGGATCACAGGGTTTAGCCTTGCGGAAATGTGAAAGCGCTTCCTACCTGAAGCGGAAGCAGCCCCCAAACAAAGTCTAGTGAGTGAGAATGCACACCACACCTGACAGGTGTAGCTTCATGTCTTCATGAGGGAACAAGTGTCACTCTGTTCCCATGTGACAAGTAAATAAAATTAGAAGCAGCTGAAACCAGAAAATTGCTTCATAATGTGTAAATATTGACACTGGGCTCTTGTCATCCTTCGACTAGGGGTAAAGCATCAAACATCTGATGGTCAGAGTCAGCAGGAGCACACTTCAAGGCCGGTGGCACATGTCACCCTGCTGCAGCACGTTCCTTGGGGATGGGCACCCCTGTGCCCGAGCCAGTCATAGGGAAGCCCCGTAAGCTCGGGATGCCGCAGGGGGTCAGCACCCACAGACCCTTTTCTTCAGGAGCAGAGTCTAGACACGAGGTCCCAGGGTAAAGGAGAAGTTGGAATGTCAAACACTGTGGCTACAGCCAAAGATCCCAAAAGGATAGCTATCGTACTCACAGACTTGAAAATACCCTAGTGGCTATTGAGAATGGGAACCTAAAAAACAACTGTGGCTGGCCTCTAGGCCAATGCCAAGTCCTGAGCCTCGTTCCATGGCTGGGCCTGAAGGCAGGTCCTCTGCACTCCTGTGTGGTGCTCCTGCCACTGTGCCCGCTGCATCCCCACCCCAGCCTTGCCAGAGCTGACTGCAGCTGGGCAGGGCCACATGTCCACCAGGATCCACCTCTGTGGAAGGCAGTGCTGGCCTTGGTCACTACCGTTCAATCCCCATCCTCCTTCCCACTCTCCGTCTTAGCAAGGGCCCTTTCCTTTACTCCTTTTCTCTTTTCTCCTTCCTTCACCCTCACAAGTATTTGTTGTGCTACTACTGTATGCCAGCCCCCACGTGAGGATCATTTAGTCAAGACAGATAGCTACTGTCCTCATGGAGGTCTCAGACAATGACAGCAGAAAGACACATACGCAGTGCGAAAGAGAAAGAAACAGAGTATAAATAGCTAAATAGATTCAAAGTTATGGTCGATACGTGTTATGAAGAAAACCACCGAGGTGCAAGCTACAGAAGGAGGGGAAATGTTTACTCGAGATGGCCTTGGGATAGTAAGTGGTCCCTCCATTCTCCCTGAGGAGGTGACACTTAGGTGAGAGCTAACTGGTCCATGGGCAGTGTCAAGGCAAGAGCCCAGCGTGTGCCACTGCCCGGAGGTCAGCTTGGACTTGATGTTTCAAAGAGAGCCCAGCAGCTGAGGGAGGGCGTAATGCAGTTACACAGGCTCGGAAAGCTGCAGCAGCCTGGTTTGTGCAAAGTGAAACAGGAAGCCTTTAAAAAGACTTCTAAGGACGGCACTTATGGCTCAGTGAGTAGGGCCCCGGCCCTAATTACCGAGGGCTGCAGGTTCAAACCCGGCCCCAGCAGAAAGGCATCAAAAATTAGCCAGGTGCTGTGGTGGGCACCTGTGGTCCCAGCTACTCGAGGGGCTGAGGCAAGAGAATCGCCTAAGCCCAAGAGCTGGAGGTTGCTGTGAGCTGTGATTCCATGGCACTCTACCGAGGGCGATAGAATGAGAATCTATCTTTACAAATAAATAAATAAATAAATAGGCTTCTAAGCAAGAGCACATTATGAGACAAGTTAAATTTAGAAAAGAACCTAGCAACTACATGAAGAATGGATGGGCAAGGGCAAAAGTGAAAGCAGGAAGAGCAGTTAGATCCAGGTAGGAGACAATGGTGGCTAGATGGGGATGCGAAAATGGATAAATGTGGACAGATCACAAACACAGCTAACCAGACCAAGTGACAGGTTGGCTGTAATCGCTGAGGGAAAAGGAGGGATCAACATTTCTGGGAGCATGGGACAAGGGTGAGGTGTTATGTTAGGGAGGGAACAAGCATCCTGTCTGGAAGGGTTCGGTGTCAAAGGTCTTTGAATTTTCCAGGTACATTCAGCTTTGTGCAAACTTGGACTGCAGAAAAGGGCCCTGGACTGAATTGCGCATGTAATGTCAAAGAGAAGTCCCTCGAGCAAGCTTCAGTAAAATTGGATTTGTTATGAGGGTTCAGAGGAATCTCACCAAAGCTAAAGACAGAAATTATAGGCAGGCCTCTCAAGGCGCTGCAGTCAGCAGGCCTCCAGACCAGGAGCTGCGGCTCCCTTTGCCTCTCTCTCTTTGATGGTCTCATCCAGCCTTTCTCAGTCTGGGACTTCAGTCCACCTGTCTCTCTCTCTCTGTCTGTCTGCTGCCTCTGTCTCTGTAGTTCCCTCCCTGTCTGTCTGCCTTTCCCCCTGTATTTCCATTCCTTTCTCTCTCGAAGTGTGTGGCTGCAGGGGTCCGTGTGTACCTGTCCCTTCTCCAGGACCATTTCTCTTCTTTTTCCTCTCTTCACGTGTTTGTAATTGTCTGTGTTTCTGTCTCTGCACTGTCTTCTCTCCTGCTCTCCTCTCTTTCCTCTTTTTCCCTCCTGCCCTTTCTCTCCCCCTCTCTTTCTCTCCCTTTCTCTCCCCCCTCCTTCTCTCTGTCCCCCCCCTTTCTCTCTCTCCATCTCTTCTCGCTCTCCCCCCACCTACCTGTCTGTCCCTCTGGCTGCACTCTCTATTGAACAGGCTCCTTTTACACTGCTTCCTTCTTTCTCTGCTTCTGTGCACAAATGACAAGGCTATGGCTTCCCCGAACATTTACAATCTTTTCCAGTCCACCTGCCTAACAGAGACTGACCACCAACTCTGAATTCCAATTTCAAATGCCTGGGGGAAATGATCTGATTAACCCAGCTTAGGTCTGATGTTTATTTCAGCCTCAATTTGTGGCCAGGAAGTCAGGAGGCAGTGGCAGGGACATATTAGGTGGTTATAAAAATGATGATATGCCACTGATCAACAGAGCACTGGGGCCCTGGCCAGTAGGAAAAGAGAAAAGCGGTAAAAAGACTTGGAAAATAAGTAAAATGCTCACTATTTGGAAATGCTATAAACATCTACTTAGAAATACCATCAGAATCAAAGAGAACTCTAGAGCTTGGTGAAGTCACAGGACTAAATAGTTATCTCAAAAATCAATATAATTTATTTACACTAGTAATAATCAACTAGCAAACATAATTTCAAAAAAGATATAATTCACATTAGTTACAAAAACCATAACATATGCAAGAATAAAAAAGCAATAGGGAGAAAAATTTAACATCCTAATAAATAAAAATATGTATATATGATGATTTAAATAAATAGAAATCCAAATCAAGGTCATGAATGGGACAACTTAATATAAGAATGTCAGTTGGGTTTTAGCCTTCATATGAAAGCTGTAAATTAGCTTCATATTAGGGCTGAGTACATTGGATACTTTTTCTTCCATTCTTGAGATACTTTGCTAAGAAGAATATGTTCCAGCTCCATCCATGTAAACACAAAAGAGGTAAAGTCTCC
>CAUYON010009714.1:0-48043 GCA_963573935.1 Arctocebus calabarensis | reverse complement strand
AAGGAAATGAGCTGGCTCGGCGCCTGTGGCTCAATGGGCTAAGGCATCAGCCACATACACCTGAGCTGGTGGGTTCGAATCCAGCCCCGGCCCGCCAAACAACAATGACGACTGCAACCAAAAAATGGCCGGGCATTGTGGCGGGCACCTGTAATCCCAGCTACTTGGGAGGCAGAGGCAGGAGACTCGCTTGAGCCCAGGAATTGGAGGTTGCTGTGAGCTGTGATGCCACTGCACTCTATCCAGGGTGACAGCTTGAGGCTCTGTCTCAAAAAAAAAAAAGGAAATGAGCTTAGCTTCCCTTGCTCATGCCAAGACAATGCTAACTCCCTGAGATAACACTTTTTCAAAGAAGAGATAAGCCAGGTCTTCACTAGCTGAACCCCTGCCTGCTTCCTGTGTCTGTTCCCTGGCCACTCTCTGTCCCGCACTGTGCCCCACTCCCTCCTGCCATCACCTTCTCTTTCTGCCTGACTTCAACCTTAAACAGACAACTTAGCACTGGCCCAACAACAGATTTATTATCAAAATAATCTACCTAGGATGTGTGGCTCCTCGTTCCATCAAAAGAAAGATAAGGGGACTGAAAACATAGCTGTTTACAGGAAACTCCAGCTTCAACTGACTTTCAGATCACAGTGAGAGGAGATGAGAGCCGGGGACAGGCACAATACGGGTAGGATATGCAGAAAGGGGACGCCTACTTGGGGGATTTTTTTTATTCAGTCTTTGCCATAATACACCTTAGAAGTCTGCTTTCCAAAAAGATTACCTTTAAAATATTTAAATAACATATTTGGCTCTGAAAAGCCTAAGTAGAAAAAAAAATGAAAAAAAGAAACGCTAACAAAGTATTCTTTCAAAATTACTCGTCGTACCTACAACACTGCCAAGGTCCTATGTTAGTTTGGGGGGACTGGAGAGGAAGATAGGAAAACTTCAAAGTTACTTGAACCAGAAAGGATTATCAAGAGTACTTAGAATTTGAGCAATGATATAAGATTTCATTTATAGAAAACAACCACCTTGACCAAATAATCCAGGTTTCAAGAAAATATCATTATAAATTTAGAGGGAAGCAACTGGTTTAATGTAAGCCCTAATCTGAAGGAGACTTTGATAGCTGCATTTATTTCCCCCTCAAATCTGTTTTTCTTTTTTTTTTTTTTTAATTTCTTTTTGTATAGACAGAGTCTCACTTTATCGACCTCCATAGAGTGCCGTGGCGTTACACAGCTCACAGCAACCTCCAACTCCAACTCTTGGGCCTAGGCGATTCTCTTGCCTCAGCCTCCCGAGTAGCTGGGACTACAGGCGCCCACCACAATGCCTGGCTACTTTTTTGTTTTGCAGTTTAGCTGAGGCATGGTTTGAACCCACCACCTTCGGTATAAGGGGCCGGCACCCTACTTGCTGAGCCACAGGCGCCGCCCCCCAAATCTGTTTTTCATGGTATAGGTTCATTTTGATTTGAAGATAGAACATTTTTAATGGAGTCCAAATATGGACAGAAGTCAAGCCAATTTGAAAGTCCAGGCCAGCTACCTGCAGCGAATGAATGGCACTTGTCACAGAGGGTTGAGGGGACTCTAGACTGGCAATTCAGAATGCTTTTTCTTCTTTATTAGCATCTCTGCTCTACCTGAAGCTAAACCAGGCCACCCAGATTAAACACTCTGCCCCAAATTGGTGACTTCTGACACAACTCTGCAAAAAGCCCTAAAGGGGATATTTTTCATCTCCAAAACATCCCATGACCTACATGGATGCTGAGACCAAAGTACCAGGCAGAGGCAACTAGCCAGATCAGTCAAGGAACCCTGGACTGCACCTCCTCCTGCAAAAGAGGTTTACAGTCAAAGCATTGGGCCTTGTTTTTATTTCTGTCACTAAGTAACTACGTGCCTTTGAGCAACTCATTGAATTTATGAAAAACTCTGTTTTCTTATTTAAAAGGTAACACAACAACATCTACCTCATCCATCACAAAATTGTGATAAGGCTGGACATGGTGGCTCATGCCAGTAATCCCAGTGATGTGGGAGACTGAGGTGGGAGGACTGTTTGAGGCCAAGAGTTTGAGTCCAGCCTGGGTAACAAAGCAAGACCCTGTCTCAAAAGCAAACAAACAAAAAAATACCCAAACCAAAACTGATAAAAGTAAGATGATTATTTACAAAGGGACTTTTCCTTTGTAAAGACTGCAAAAGAAATACTGGAATTCTTATTTGAAATTTCATAGCCATGTGTGTCTTACTGGTTAGGCACATTATAATGATCTATTATTGAATATTTAGCCAGTTGATAACAGTGGAATCTGTGCCTAGTCCCCTTGGTGTGGGAATGGCACAATCTATCAGTCCCTAAGTAGCACAACAGGACTCAGGTGGCGGTACTACAACGCTTGCCCAATATCTAGGTAGTGTGGCACTCCAACACACACCATCACGATCTCTTCTGAAGATCTTTTAAAGAGGGTCAGCAAACTATGGCCTATGAGCTAAATCTGGCCCTCTGCCTATTTTTATAAATAAAGTTTTATTGGAACACAGTCACATCTCTTCATTTATGTGTTGTCTACTATGACTGCTTTCCTGCTACCACTTGAGCAGCTGTGATAGACACCATTTAGCCTTCAAAGCCTAAAATATTTATAATCTGGCCTTTCACCAAAAATGTTTTTCCGGCTTGGCGCTTGTGGCTCAAGCGGCTAAGGCGCCAGCCATGTACACCTGAGTTGACGGGTTCGAATCCAGCCCAGCCCGCCAAACAACAATGACGGCTGCAACCAAAAAAAAAAATGGCTGGGTGTTGTGGCAGGCACCTGTAGTCCCAGCTACTTGGGAGGCAGAGGCAGGAGACTCACTTGAGCCCAGGAACTGGAGGTTGCTGTGAGCTGTGATGCCACCGCACTCTACCCAGGGTGACAGCTTGAGGCTCTGTCTCACCAAAAAAAAAGAAAAAAAAAAAAAAAGTTTTTCCAACCTTCACCTAAGTCCTTGACCAGGTTTCCTAAAAGCACATTTCAGTACAAGAGGGCTGGTCACCTGAAGGATAGGCCACCTAGCTACCTTTACTTCAGGTAGAGCTAGAAATTCTCTTCTACACTTTTAACATTACCATGGGGTGTTCTATTTCAGCATATGGTGGTCCCCCTTTGTCTGCAGTTTCATTTTCCATGGTTTCAGCTATCTGCCATCAACCAAGGTCTAAAAATAGGTGATTACCGTACAGTAAGATATCTTTATTTATTTATGTATTTATTTATTTTCTATTGTTTGGGATTCATTGAGGGGACAAACAATTAGGTTACACTGATTACATTTGTTAGATAAAGTATCTTGAGAGAAAGAAACAGAAAAAAACCACATCTATATAAATTTTATTACAGTATATTGTTATAACGATCCTATAGTATTAGTTACATTGTTAATCTCTCACTATGTCTAGTACATAAATTAAACTTTATCATAGGTTATGTATATATAGGAAAAAGCATATTATATCTAGGATTTGGTACTATCTGTGGTTCCAGGCATCCATTGGGGGTCTTAGAACTGCCCACAGCAACAAGAAAGAACTTTACCATGCCTTTTTCCGTATGTGAGATAGATAAAAATACATACACATGTGATGTTCCCTGAGCATCCCCAAGTGACAATGATTCAGAAGTCTACTTCATGCAGTATAAGGTTCCAGGCATCATGACAAATACTTTGGTGCTAATCCTAAATAACTTCGCCCTTGTTCCACAAAATGTTCTATTAACTGTGAAAGTAAAAAGCCTTTACTTTCCTCAACATCTCTTGAAGGTGAGCAGTAGAAAAGCAGTAATTGATGCTCATGAGATCAAAATATGAGCAGTAGAAAAGCCAAATGATTTTTTTATTCTAACCCATCTCATTAGACAGATGAAGAAAGAGAGCAAGTTAAATGACTAGACTAGCCTACAAGTTAAGAATTATACAGCAGCTGATTCAAGCTTTTCTTTCAACCATATACTTATCTTGTTATTCAATGAAAAGGATAAATCTTTTTATTAAAGAAAAATCTCTACAGAATAAAGTATTTTTGGTTAACCTTACCCATAATCATACAATATTGGACCAATAATACTATGAAGATATTACTAGTACTTTTTGTGTCAAATTAAATAAGCTAAAATCCCATAACCATTTTGCCCTAATGTAAAGTCTATAAATCTCTAATTTAATACAGTAATATGTAAAGAAGCTCCGAAATAAAAAAGAAATGTATATTGAGAGCTGAGGAGAATAAATACCAAAATGAATACAACTGTTACCTCCATCTGTAAAGCTTCAGCCAATCCCCTTATGGCAAACTTGGATGGAGAGTAGGCCGTGAAGCCGTAGAGTCCCAACTGTCCCGCCTGGGAGGACACAAACACGATCCTGCCCACCCGGCGCTCCTTCATGGTGGTGATCACTGCCCGGCTGGGGTACACGCTGCCCAGGTAATTGATGCTCATTAATCTCTGTAGGGACACATGAGGAAAGAATGAGGTCAAAAGCCTCAAGGCTGCACTCACTGGGAAATTAGTCTGCTTTCCAGATTTAAGGCCTTCAGCGAAAGCTCAAGCGTCAACAGCTTTGGGTTGGGTTTTTCTTTTTTTAGAGAAGGGCTCTTGCTCTGTTGCCTAGGGTGGAGGGCAGTGGCCTGATCACAGCTAATTGGAGCCTTGAACTCCTGGATTCAAGCAATCTTCCTGAGTTACTGGGATTACAGGTACAAGCCACCCTGCTCACTTAGATTTACTGAATAAAGGAATGACTGTATGATACTTCAGATGGAATGTGACATGAAACCTGCCAATGAAGCCACAGGACCTACATGTGAAGCCTATTTCAATCTAGTCTTCCATTCTCACAAGGGCAGCACTTATGTCTTTGCTGAAAATTGATCAAAATTAGTTTTCTCCTTATTAAAAAGTACACTGCACATTGTGGATAATGCTTTTTGAAAGACAACTTTAGTAAAGAGCTTCCAGATATTTCTAGCCCTTAGTTCTAAGCTAAATTACGAAGAGAGTAGGACAGCGGTTAACAGTGCAGATTTTGGGTTCAAACCTTGGCTGTGTCATATATTGCCTATCTGATTAGTAGGACAATCAGACCTCCTATCCATTTTCTGAGCTGAAAACAAGGTCGATTTTGGTACCACCTCCAGGCACTTGCAAAGATTCAAAGAGGAAACACAGCTAAGCATTAGCACAGTAAGAACTTAAGAAATACTAGCTCTTATATCATAGTAGCTGAAAGATCACATAGAGACCAATAGCAGGTTTTCCCCTCATCTTGAGAGCTCTTAAAACTCTAGAGCTTCAACTCGAAAATTTAAGAATACTTGTATTTTTTTTTCTTTTTGTATTTAAGCAGAATCAATGCAGATAAGAATACTTGTATCAAAACGTTTCTATATTCCTTGCATTAAAATGTCTCAAATATTAAAATATTTGTAAAAATATTTGATCATCATATAAAAGTAAATATTTCAACTGGGGCAGCCTGAGGTCAATCATGCTATATTAACTTAAGAGAATATTGGGTAACTTTTTGAAATGATGACCAGAAACACTGAGAGAGACAGCAGACATCTCTCTACTACAACTTGAAGAAAAGCAGAAGGCAGACCGCACTTACACCATGACTGTGCCTGTTTGAAGCATTAAATAAAAGCACACATGCTTGGGCGCAAAACCAACGAACTACAGAGAATTGTGTTTGTGTCAAAATGCTGGGATTCTCATTTTTTCCCTCCTTAAAAGTGTTTTAATAGCATTATATTATTTTGATAATAAAAATGTTCTCAGAAAATACTTGAAAAAAGATGATATATTAAATCCATATGTTTATATTGGCACCCTTTAGAGAGATTTGTTTTTAAGACAACAACCCACAGGAAAAATGAATATAGAAATAAAAATAATAGCAACAGGCCAGGCACAGGGGCTCAGGTCTATAATCCAGCACTTTGGGAAGCTAGGGTGGGTGGATCACTTGAGGTCAGGAGTTTGAGACCACCCTAAGCAACATAGTGAGATGCCATCTTTATAAAAAATAGAAAAATTAGCCAGGTGTAGTGGCACCACCTGTAGTCACAGCTACTTGTGAGGCTGAGGCAGGAGGATCGCTTGAGCCCAGGAATTTGAGGATGCTATGAGCTATGATAATGCCACTGCCCTCGTGCCCAGGGCAATAAAGTAAGATCCTATCTTTAAAAAAATAAGAAAAATAATAGCAGCAATAACCTTTCAGGAAGCTGAAGAACAGAATGACGAGTGATAACTAACTTAGGCAACCACAGGAAAACACAAGCTAAGTGGGAGAAACTCAAAAGCAGGATGTACCACAGTGTCCCAACGGGCTCAACCTGCATCACGTGTCTCTGGGGTGGGAGGTGAGGGTGGGTGACACAGGGCTGAAAGACAAGAGTACAGAACAAGAATTTGTTTAAAAAGGAGTCAGCTAGAAACAGCCCAAATGCCCATTCATGATGGCTGGATACACAAAGAATGGTACACCCACACGATGGAGCGTGATCTCCCTGTAAAAAGGAATGAGGCACCGACACATGCCACATTGTGGATGAACTTCAAAAGCATCGCGCTAAGTGAAAGCCAGATGGGAAAGGGTGTTTATCACATGACTCCATTTACATAAAAAGGCCAGAAAGATAGACTATGGCTCGGTGGTGGTCAGGGGCCAGGGGAGGGAGTGCGGAATGGGGAACAATAGCTTAGTAGGGTTTCCCTTTGGGGCGATGAAAATGTTTTGGAACTAGACAGATGTGGTTTCATAGCACTGTGAATGCGCAAAACACCTCTGAACTATTTACAATGAAATAGGTAATTTTATGTTATATGAATTTCACTTCAATTTTTAAAAATCGATGTATGTTAATGGCAATAAAGAAAGAGAAAAGCAGGCGGCGCCTGTGGCTCGAAGGGGTAGGGCGCCAGTCCCATACACTGGAGGTGGCGGGTTCAAACCCAGCCCCAGCCAAAAACTGCAAAAAAAAAGAAAGAGAAAAACAGCCAGATCCTCAATGTCTTTTCCCTCTCCACAGAGCATATCTATGCCCCTCTTCTGACCGAGGAGACTGGAGGTTCATGTTCTAGAGGAAGGAAGTCTAGATAAAGCTAGAAGTCTAGGTGAGTCTGTCTAGACCATGAACATTGAGACATCAACTGTCTTCCCCAGCTTCACCACAGACAGGAGGGCATTTCTTATATGGTAGGCTGGAAGACTCTTTTCAAGGCTTCTGACCAAGCCAGGAGAAAGTCTAGAGATACTGACATTGAAATTTCTAATCACTAAGAGAGAATCCTAAAGAAATATGTTTAAAAATAGAAACATCACTACATGCATTATCTTTTTACCTTGGTTTCAGAACT
This sequence comes from Arctocebus calabarensis, assembly GCA_963573935.1. Lineage (NCBI taxonomy): Eukaryota > Metazoa > Chordata > Mammalia > Primates > Lorisidae > Arctocebus > Arctocebus calabarensis. The sequence continues at coordinate 40,629 of CAUYON010009714.1, read as the reverse complement.
CTAGCACGTCTCCCCCTCCAAGTGTTTTGGTTTCTCCTTGTTAGTAATATAAAACATGAACTTGAACCGAACACCTAACATCTCTTATTTTACCAAGTGCTCTCTTGAGAATTGACCTAAGTGAATTGCTGAAATAATCTGTGTCTGGTTAGAGGTCTCAGTTCCACTTCACAGCTGAGAAAAACCAGGGTCCAGAAATTTGTCTAAATTCTTCAGGGGCGATGGTCATGGCACTAGGACCAAAATCTTGTTCAGCTTTCTTCTGATCTTCTCAAGCCTCCATGAACATCTGAATGTGTTCATCTCTTTTACTCTTAAGCCTTTACCTTGGGCTTTTTCTATTTTAGTAAATGGGCTATCCAAGTGAGTAAACATTTTTACTTACTTCAAAACTACTAACTTCAAGATCTTCAAATTTTCCTGACAGTGCCATTCCTGCGCAGTTTACAAGCATGTCCACTGGACCCAGTTTCTCCTGTGCCTAGAAAAATGTTATCAGAGCAGGTATTAAGAAAGGGAAGAGGAAAGCCACAGCAGCAGATGAATGCTAACAGATAATATCTAAACTATTAACTCTATAGGGAAGATTTACCAATCCCAAGTTGCATAGCAAAATGAACCAACCAAAAGTCCAGTGCATTAATTCCAACTAGCCCAACCTCTTACTTGTTTTATGACATTCTCTACTTGGTTATAGTCTTGAGATACATCAACTGATATACAAAGCACCACCTGTTAAAAAAGAAAAGAAAATGATGAAAAATACACAGGTGTCAAAACTACCTTTAAAAGATGCTTTTAAAATGAAAGGCAATTCTTTCCAATAAAGGAGGCCAATTTTGAATGTACAGATTACAGCACTTGAAGTCTACTGGAATGCAATTAGTACAGTCTAATTTCTTGGCAGTTTTCAGAGTTATGCAAACTCCAGAGAATGTTATAAGAAATATAAAAATGCTCCTCTTGAAATGCCACTAATTATAGTCACTGAAAGCAGATCAAGAGTCACCTGCAGCCAGGAGTGGGAGATGGAAAGAACTTTAAAAAGGCACATGCAGATTTGGGAAGTGATAAAAATGTTCTGTGCATTGCAGAGAAGTTTCGTCTACCAAAAACCACTGGAGCTGCACTCCAAATGGGTGTGGCTTATTGTCCATAACTCATATCTAAATAAAATTGTCAAAAAGAATAATAATACACCTACTAAATAAGTTTTTAAAAAATATTTTCTTTGAAGTAGTACTGGCTATGACTACCCTATTAAGATCCGATTTCAGCTGGTGAAACAAAGTTCTGAACAACACCTATTCGAGAAGTCACCTCAGCTTGGGCTCACATGGGGACTGAGTCAGTGACAGCCCAAGTGGACCACAGAACATTATCTGAGGAGGAATTCCAATTCAGACTTGGCCTATTGTACCTGAGCTGGAAGCAAGTGGCATCTGAGATTTGCTTAAGTCTCCTGGCTCTGCAGCTGATCTGGCCACTCACAGCTTATCTGTCCAAGGGATGCCAAGCAGACCCCAGAGCCCACCCAAGACAAACTCAGCCATGCTCAGGGATCCACAGCAGGGTGATGGTGGGGAAGAGCTCACTCAGCCTTTGCTTACCTCAGACAACAATTCCATTTAGACTTTGAGAACAAAAAAAGAGAAAAAAAGGAAGGAAGAGAAAAGGGGATGAAGCACAGACCTGGGAGCTTACTTTGATAGAAATTTATGAAAAAGACATCAGGAACCCTGATAGGAATGAACAATGAGCGACTGTTTAGATTTTCCTTTTTGAGTAGTGTTTTCAGATCCAGAGCTTAGACCTCCATCAGAGGAATGTTCTATGTTCCAAAGGAGGCCACTGTAAGAAATAGAAAGGTGTTCTTGATTTCTCAGTCCTTCCATGAATTCTTCATTTTTGAGACTGCTACCCAACTAGCAGGGAGAGAGAATGTGTGTGTGCAGAAGGGACATGCACGTGGAAACAGCATGCACCCGCGTGGAGCTGCTGGTCCAGTGAGCTCCAACCTGGCTCTGCACCTCCAGGTTGAGCAGAGCCTGAGAAGGGTGAGTGACTTCCATTGCAAACAAGGCCAATCAGACACCAGTGATGACCAGAATCCTCTCAGGCTCTGAGAAGACAAGCCAAAGGGCTGAATACAAAGAGACAGAAAGGAAGTTTTATTTAATGCAAGGAAGATTCTCATCCAAATGATCCAAATTTCTAAGAAATGTAAATGCCTCCTTCACAAACATACACTCAAACGTCTGTACCCTTGGCTGAAAGTGGAGTCTATCCCTCCTACATCCTCACACAGAAAGCAGTTTTTAAAAGCAGTAGGAATCATATGATTGCTTTTAAAGCATACATTTTCTTACAATATTAAATCAGTTACAGTAAATAAAATCTACACCACAGAAAACTGAAATTTAAAAAATATATATGTTCAGCCGGGCGTTACAGCGGGCGCCTGTAGTCTCAACTACTTGGGAGGATGAGGCAAGAGAATCACGTAAGCCCAAGAGTTGGAGGTTGCTGTGAGCTGTGACGCCACGGCACTCTACCCAGAGTGATAGCTTGAGATTCTCTGTCTCAAAAAAAAAAAAAAAAATATATATATATATATATATAAAAATATAATATATGTCTATATATTATATATATAAATATAATATATGTTTATATATAACATATATATATATAAAACATATACATAAACACCAAAATGTCACCAAAAAACAAACAAAAAAGCCCATACAAGCCTGATGGAATAGCCAAAGAGTCAAGCTCACTCTTGCCTGCCCCAGGCCTGATGATTTTCCATCCAGTGAGTTTTCCACCTGCCCTACAGCCCTCTGATAGATGAAAAGAGGGTAGAGATGATGCTGGCAGCAGGCAAGAATGGCGTTGGCCTTGAGCATTCGGGATCCGCAGATTTACACCACACTCCTTTATCCGAATTACGGGAGTATGGAAAGGAACAGGTGGAGGGTGTTCTTCCAATGACTGTGGGTTTCCAGAAGGTGGTATGGGCAAAGGTCACAGTCACAGAGAAAAGCTCACAAGTGTACAAGGAGATACAGACAAGGAGCTTTACATGGAGCACAGCTTGCAATAGCAAAAACAAAAAGAAAGAATGGGAACAGTTTGGCAACAGGAAGCTGATTTTAATAAACTTTTATTTAACTCTGTTGCAGCAGTTTAAAAAACGAGCCATTTTTATTTAATTGGCATGGAAAGATCTTTAACTTATTCTGGAGGTGGAAAAGGGATTTAAAACCACAGCAAAATACTCTCTAAAACTCATCAGAAAATCAAAAATTAAAGTCTGCCAATACCAAGTATTAGCAAGATGTGGAGCAACAGGAACTATGATCCAAGAGGTGGGACTGTGACCACCTGGGCAAGGCTAAGAACCCGTCACCACAACTCAGCAGCTCCCTTTCTAGGTGTGTATTATTCTTGTACGTGTATATAAAAAGAAATGGGTGAAAACTTCTGAAAGCAAAAACACAAACTAAGAAAAAAAAGCTGGAAACAGCTAAACAGCTACTGATAGCAGAACTGAGAACAAAATGTAGTCTCTACGTACAATACTATATATACATATAGCAGTTAAAAAAAAAAATGATGTCCTACCTTATGTAGCATTACAGAGGATTTTTAAAATAACATCCAGTGAAGAAACTGAGTTGCACAGGAATGCATAAAGAATGCATACGATAGAGACAGAAAGTAGGTCGGTGATTGCCTTGGGAGGGAATGGGGAGTGACTGCTAATGGATATGGTGATTCTTTACAGAGTGATGGTTGTACAACTATGAATATACTAAAACCCATTGAATTGTACACTTTAAATGGGTCAATTGTATGGTGTGTGAATGATATCTCAATAAAACTGTTAAAAAAAAAATTAAAACTGACCATCCCAAGCAAGAGCAAGACCCTATCTCTACAAAACATAGAAAAATCAGTTTGTGTCTGTAGTCTCAACTACTTAGGAAGCTGAGGCAGGAGGACTGCTTGAGTCCAGGAGTTCGAGGTTACTGTGAGCTATGACTGCACTCTGACCTGGGCAACACAGCGAAACTCTGTCTCAAAAAAATAAATACATAAATAAAACTGATACCATAAAATTCAAAAAGAAGGAGCACTAACAACAGACTATTTAGGGTCAAATGCATATGGCAAAATTGTAAAGAAAACCAAAGGATCAACACAAAAATCAGTTTGGGGGCAAAAATCAGTTTGCCTATAAACCTGCTGGGGAGCCCAGAGGGGGCTTCAGGGACTTGGGTAAATTCTATTCCTTAGGCTGGGCAATGGGTGTGTGGTGATTAATTTGTTATTATGTTTTATACTGAAATATATGTTACAAATGCCATTTTATATTCATCAAAAAATTTCACAACCAAAAAAAATTTTTAAATACCCCTTTGCTCTTAAGCATCTGTACAAAACTCATTTAAATAAGTAATTTAAATGAAATAATTTCCTAGTAAAACATTATGTTATTTGACCATTTGTGGATGTGTATTGAGTCTATTCTTTTGCTGCTGTTGTTAATAACCTGAGTTCCTAGACAATTCAAACAATTTTACCTTTTTAAAAATAGTTTGCTACACATTTTAATTAGGAAAAATCATACTTGCTTTCAATTAACTATTCGGAGTTGAAGTAATCCTTTTTTCCCTTTATATTAAAATTATGTTGATTTTCAGGAAAATGCATCCTGAAGACAGAGCTTTACCTGTTTGTCATTAATAGAGTGCTTTCCAATTTCCTTCTTCGCCTGTAGCAGCTTGTCCTGAAAGCAACACAGAACAATTAGTTCTGATGATTGTCTACACCTATGTATGTTTGTTGAAAAGGAGAGAAACAAATTATTTGTCTAAGTATTATTTGTTAAATTCTAGAAAATACACAAAACAGCATTTAGACTGCATAGGTGGACTGGGCCATAATCTAGGAAAGAAAGACGCTGTAAATATGTTAAAATCTGAATATAAGAATAACAAGTTTTTTAAATTATTGGAGAGAAAGGTAACTGAAATGAACCTCAAAACCCAATTAACAGGATTAACTGCCAATGGTCACACTACAGTTCTAATAAATGTTTTGATCTAATATTGACTTGTGATCTAAAACAAGAACAAACATGATTAATATACAATGCTTTCCAAATATAAAAGTATATGTATTTCCATGTCAGGTGTGCTTTTGTAAGATATTATCTAAAATTTTCCTCCTCTACTATAAAAGCGAATATATTAAAAATTACATTCTTGATGAAATGGATAAGCCTATACCTGGCTACTTTGAAATACTCTGAAGGCAACCAAACCTACCCAAGTAACTGAGTAATTCTTCCAAGGTCTCAATTTCATTTGTTTTACTTATTTTCAAGAAAACAGATACTGAGTTAAAATACCTTACCATGGAAGTAAACAAAATTATGACACAGAGAAGAAAAAAAGGGAGAAAAATCCTTCCAAAGGACACACAGGGGGTTTCTGAATGTGAATGTGTCAATAATAAAACACTATTCCATTACTGAAGATACATAAAACTTGACTCTGCCAAGATTAGAAGCAAAAAGTACATCAGAAAAGCAAAATAAGGAATTTCTTGATGTCAGAGGCTCTTTAGCTCATTCATCTCTAGCCATGAAAGGTTCCCCTACAACCTCCTGAGCACCTACCTGAAACACCTAAAGAGCTCTCCTATCTTTATTTTTATTTATTCTGAGTCAAATAATGGCATTATTTAAAACTCACAAAATGCCATGCTATTAAATTTGGTTTTTTATTCATATAAGGTGGCTTCAAGGCCAAAGCAAATCACTGTTAGAGAAGTAAAGCTATAAATAAAAGACAGGTAGCCAATTCTGCCTGTCTTGGTTTTTAAAAGAAATTATGGATGTCTAGGCCTAATTCTGTATCATTATTTAAACACTTTCCCCCAAAGGCCCTCCCTGGCCTGCCATTCCCCAGGGCTCTGTTCAGCTGTCCACATCCTACTTGAACAGTTACTGTACCATTTACCATCCTTTGATGACGTGAATCCAAAATCCCCAAGCATCAATACCACACTGCTATTCCCAGGCTCTCCATCATCCCTCCCTTCATTTCTTCTGAGCACATGGTAGGTTCCAGGTACAAAACAGCAGCAGGAGACAAAGCAGCCAGGGTCACTTTTTTCTCCCCACATGACGAGCAAGAGGACTTCAGGACAGCTCGTGTACAGTGTCACTGCTTTGTACTCTGAAAACTATTTTGGCAATAATAATAGACTCTGGCAAAAAGAAAAACAGCTTGCATGAAAAACACATATTGCCAAACTTCTAGGGAGGAACAAGCTTTCTCTGTGATTTCACTAGAGATATTCATCATGTCATAAGCAAATTATAGAGAGAAATCACACAGAAACGCCTGCACACCTGTTCCAGAATCACTGTTTCCAGCACCTCTGGCCTGACAGAGGGCCATGCTGGAGACTTACAGCAAGGCGTGTGCCTTAACTATGTCCCAACCTCTCTCAAGTTTTACAGTATCTATAATTATGTTGCTAATACATTAATGGCATAAATAAATATTGAGCTGACCTGACATCAGTTGAGAAATGTTTGCCCTAAATATGAGAAAGAACCAGTCATTCAGGAATCACATTTCAAATTAAGGAAGCCAAGTACTTTCCAGCACAAGTGCAAATGCTAAGACATTTAGCACAACCTCTTTGACTAATAATAAGGTTGAATAAGTTAAGTTAGTATTTATAAAAAGGCACCTAGAAGACTCACCTCATTTCGTGCAACCAGAGTAATAAATGCTCCCTGTTTGTAGCACTCAATGGCAACGCACTTCCCAATGCCACTGGAACCTCCTGTAACCTGAAACCAAAAACCATAAAATCCTCTTAGCACTTGAAATCCCCCCTCTGTGGGAAAATTTTAAAAAATAACTACAATGGGCTCTAAAAACTAATCTATGAGACCTAAATGTTTAGCTGTTGTATCCTCCTCTACCAAACTTAACCATTTGAGTCAGTGCAAGCATGGAAGGTTATACTGTCAGCAGGGCTCACCAGTTGACTGTTTCCAGTACTGAAGCATAAATTGCACACTTAATGATGTTTTTCTGAGTTCAATGGTAGAAAGGTACCCTATAAGTTTAGCCAACAAATTAACACATCAGTCTGCCTCTTATTCCAAATCCAAATGATTCTTATGGTTTTACTCTGTATCTATATATGACCACAACATATTAAAAGAATAGTCACCTGCATATATCTTATGATAGTTGAAATGGGTGATTTCTATATAAATAATCCATAAGAATAAGAAAATTCTGAAAGGTAAAGGTTTTCTTCTCACACTACTTTCCCCCTCATTACCTATGGCTCTCTTTCAGTCCATAGTACCAGGTTCCCTCCAACCACAGTGCCTTTGCACATTCCGTATCTCTTGCCAAGAACGCTCTCCTACCCTCTTTTTATCTAATCAACACCTACTCACCCATCAAATCTCAGTTCAAATATCCCTTTCTCCAACAAGTCCTCTCATGCCTCCTTGCCTCACTTTTCAACACTGCATTCTTTCCTCTTAACTTTAGGGCACACACAAGGTCTAACCTCAGTCATCTCTCCTACCACCCACCACCCCATAAACTTCTCCCTTAGCACAAGGAGGGCACAATATGTGTCTCACTGAGTAAGACAAGTGCAATGTTATCTTTCCAGTTATCTTGTCCCTATAAAAACTATGTAACAGCTCGGCGCCTGTGGCCCAGCGGGCTGAGGCGCCAGCCACATACACCTGAGCTGGCGGGTTCGAGTCCAGCCCGGACCCGCCAAACAACAATGATGGCTGCAACCAAATAACGGGCCAGGCGTTGTGGCGGGCGCCTGTGGTCCCAGCTACTTGGGAGGACGGGGCAGGAGACTCGCTTGAGCCCAGGAATTGGAGGTTGCTGTGAGCTGTGATGCCACTGCACTCTATCCAGGGTGACAGCTTGAGGCTCTGTCTCAAAAAAAACAAAACAAAACTATGTAACAGAACACTTCATAATATTGCCTTAAATAGCGATATCCAAACTTAACCATCTCCCTATATGCAGACACTTAGATTATTTCTAATATTTTACTCTTATACATAAATCATGATGTAAGGAACACCTCTGACCCCATCCCAGGATTTTCAAATCATTGTAGAGCAGATGTCTCCCACACGAATGCACTACTTCCATGTGACCCACAGGCGTCCCTTACTTCTCCTTAGCCACCTCTGAAGAGATTTCTTTGGTAAATAATTAACGAATTATCTGCATTAGATCGCTCTAAATATATACTTGTTGCCTCTAGTCACCTCTGAAGAGATCTTCCTTATTGGGATAATTCATAGGTTGTTTTGACTTGTTAAATTTCACCAGATATGACAATTCCATAGCAACTAGCAGGACCCCTCCAAAAAAAAAAAGTTCCTGTTTTATGATACCGTCCCTGCTGCTTAGATGTCCACATGCCACACACACCTACATTTCCAAACCCTATGCACCCTACAGGGTCCAGTCAAATGTCCCCTCCTCTATGAAGTTTCTCCTGATGCTCACCCAGTCCTGCCCTTTAACTATCACGTCTACTTGTTCAGCAACTTAGAGATATATCTTAGCTCCCTTGCCAGACATCAGTTCCCTAAGGACAAGAACAAAGTCCCACTGATCTTACTCACTCCTAGAACACCACCTCCATTAGGCAGTTGCTAAATAAATACCTGCCTATGTTAACTTGAAAACTGGTGTACGATGTCATTTCTCTAAAGTACAATGCCCAAAACCTCATAAATAAAATCTCCCTATTTATTCTTCAGTGAATTAATGGAAGTGGAGTATGAGGTTACTGAGAAAATATATATGCTCTGAAGTGCTTTGTAGATTTTAGCTACTATCATTATTGTCCTTTTTTGAGACCATATAGGTAGCCTAGCTGTGTAAACTTACTACAAAGCAAGAATAGGTTTTAAACCCTGTCACAAAAGCCTGCTATCAACTTTTGGATCATGGTTCGTGTGAAACCAATGTAGTCAAGTCAACTAATTCTTAGAAATTATCTAAGTATCTAAGAATACATATATGCCAACTGGGTTATGTTATTCTGAATGTTAAGAAAGAAAATATAAGGATTTCCACAAGGACTGAAAAAGTGATAAATGTCTACTAAGTTGCCTCTAATTCAACTGCTAATTGAAGTTGAACTGCTAATTCAAGCCTCCATGAGGCTCACTGAAGATAAAAGTTTAATTTCCTTTATCATTTCCTCTTATTGCTTATAGCAAATATTGTTTCAGTGTTACTATTTCTTTAATCACATCATATAGTAAGGCAACAGAGAGATGTTTGCCAGGAGAGCTGCTCCCAGTCATCTTCAAAAAGGGGGGGAGGTATAACTAACTCTATACTGTGTGAGATGTGCTGCAGTTGTACTACTGTGATTAGATAATACTAGTACACACACTTTTTCTAAAATGAAATGATAAACAATTGTAAGTTTGTTCATGCTCAAAGACTAGGTCTCCAAATATCACCCAGTCTAGTCTTTAAAAATGTCAGGAAAAATAATTACAATTTCACTCTTCTTAGGACATTAACAAAGATAGATGGTGACAGTCATATGATTTATTCAAGTCATCATCACCTTATCTATACTCTGAAATAATAATCCTTTGTTTTAAGCAAGGTGGTAAAAACAAGAAATTTTGTTTGGTCTACCCCAACAGATACAATATTTATTATCTTACTTACCACCTATAGCTTTGGGACTGGAAGGACTAGAGTCAAGGTTAAGTACAACTGTCGTATAAACAAGGAATCAAATTTTTTATTCTGCTTTTGGCTTTTTTTCCAAGTTATGCTATGCAAGTACGAGTTCTGAAAGATCATGCTTCTGCTTTTGAGAGAGAAATTCTCTTGTGGGCGTGACACTTTTGAGTTTAGTACGACTGCACTGGTTTTCTTTTTTCTCTTTTTTTTGTTTTAATGAATGTAGACTCAACTCCTCACCTAACTTCCACAAGGAATAGCAGGCGTTGGAAATATACTCATAGTTTTATAAGGGAGAAATTAAGGAAAATACATGGTCTAATTCACAAACTCTTGCCCAGATTTAAAGAAAGGACCATCTTCTCCTACAGTAGCTTGGAGAGGAGGCTTGGAGGGCAGATGCAGACCCCAGGTGCCAGGAAGAAACGCACAGTCAGCTTAGTAGCTAACTCATTTTATTCCTAACTCCCTGCCTCAGCGCCATAGGGGTGAGGGGTCCTATTAAGAAAGCTGCCGGAAACTACTGCAAACCATCAAGCGCTGGGCACAGGTGCCAGACTGGGATGAAGAACTGGGATCATGGAATACATGAGCTCCCAGCCAGGTACAAACCAAACCCACCCACACCTCCTTCGCTCCTAAAGCACTATTAGCGTCGTTAAGCTCACTCTTTTCACTCTGAATTAATGGCAAAGGACTGCTTTGGAGCAGCAATCCGCAGACCCCGGACTGAGCTCAGAGACAAGAGTGTATACCGGACAGAACTGTCTCAATACCGCTAGCCACGACCGTCAGCCCACTGCGTTCAGAGCAGTTGCCCCCAGTTAAGTCACTCCCTGGAATCCTTTGGCAACTGCCCTTCATGTCCCTTGCACTGGCCATCTTCCAATTCCAGCTGTCCCAGCCACCCGGTCCACAGTGTCTGCACTCTCCCTGCACCGCATTTGGCACCCTGCGCGCCACCAACCGCTGTGTCTTTGGCAAAGTTTCTCAGCCTCTCTTCCTCATTTGACTCAGCAGGAAAAATAAGGACAAAATATCCGCATCCCAGAGATGCTCGTGAATTAACAAGCAGCCACAGGCTCCTCAGAGCCTCGGGAACCCGGCTTGCTGGCGCAGTCCTCTCCAGCCCCGGGAGGCGCCAGGTGAGCGGAGGGCGGGTCTCTGGGTATGCGGCCTGAGGTGACAGTGCCGGAGCGGACGGCGACAGGTGACCTTCCCTCTGTGGCCGTCCCTTCCTGGAAACCCGAGAGAAAGGAACGGCGGCGGCCCAGCCTCGGTCGGTGGCTGGCCGAGCGGGCCGGGAGGTCGGGGCGCAGCTACAGGAGCCCACTCACCACCACATGCGCTCCGGGCAGGGCGAGGGGCTTGGGGCTGATGAGCGGAGACACCATGTAGAGAAGCAGCACGAAGGCCACGAGGAAAGCGGCCGCCAGCAGCAGCATCGCTGGGCCGCGGCGGCGGGGGCCTCGCAGGCACAGGCGCGATGGGCTCGGTGGCGGCGCGTCACGCGCGACTCGCGCAGCGGGGCCGGAGCGTTTGGGTTCGCAGGCGCGGGAGGGGCGGTGCCGTGGGAAGAGGCGGGGCTGGCGGGGCTCCGCCCACGCGGGGAGGGGCTTCCGGGGGGGCTCGGGGCCGAAGGGGATGTAAGCGCCCGCCGGGCGGAACTGGCGCGGCCCTTGGGCGTGGCGAGAGCGGTCTGGCAGGGTCACCAGTTATCGCTGGTGGGAGGGGCCAGGTGACTTGCTGCCGGGTTTTTTCCGCGGTGCCGGTGGGACCCCGCAGAGCAGGTTTGCAGGCGGAGCGTTAGCTGCATCCCGGCCGTGCGAGCTCCTGCATCTCGTGGGTCCGGCTGCCGAGCGCGAAGTGCCGCGGCGCACGGTAAACACTGGCGCGGCTCCGGATCGCGCCAGCCTGGAAGCCCGGAGATTAAGCTCTGAAATCCCGGCTTCCATTTCATATTTTGTTCGTGTACTGAGAAAATGGTCACAGTCCACTTTGGATTTTCAGAGGACCAGACTTAAAATGGAGTTTTGAGAAATCACTCAGATGATTCAGTTTCTTTAGGTTCAGAGTTCATATTCTTTACCAAAGCTGGTTCAAAACAAAACAGACAACCCTCCCCCCAGCTTTATTGAGATCTGATTCACATATTCTCTCATATGGTTCGCATACTAAATGGCGTTTCGTATAGTCATGGGGTGGTGCTACCATCACAACCACAAATGTTTAGAACGTTTTTGTCCGTCCCAAAGAAATAAATCCCGTGCTGGCTACTGGCCTCTCTCCCTGTCCTCCCTATCCCCGCCCAATCCTACGCAATCACTAATCTTTCTGTCTTTGTAGAATTACCTACTCTGGATATTTTTACATAAATTATACAATATGTATCCTTTTATGTCTGATCTTTCACTTAGCATATCTTCAAGGTCCATCCATGACATTCAGATATATCAGTATCTCCTTTTTGTTACCCAGTAACATCTTGTATGGATATACCACATTTTGTTTTTCCATTCATCAATTGAGGGACACTTAGGTTGCTTCCACTTATGATTATTATGAGTGATGCTACTGTGAACATTCATGGACAAGATTATGTTTAGACATGTTTTCATTTCTCTCAGGTAGGAGTCCAGTTGCTGGATCTTATGGCAATGTTTTTTAGCCATTTGAGGAATTGTCAGACTGTTTTCCAAGGTAGCCACACTGAATTTTATGTTCTCACCAAAGTATATGTAGGTTCCAATTTCTCACTTTCTCATCAACACATTATCATCTATCTTTTTAATTATAGCCTTTCTCTGGTGGATGTGAAGTCTCATTGTGGTTTTAATTTGCATACAAAACAGGTTTTTGTTTGCTTGCTGCTTTTCATTCTTTTGTTTCTAGAAAAGCTAGGGAGCTAAGAAGCAAAAGAAACTGATTTGTGTTTTTCTTTTCTTGATTTATTCTCCAGAGTTAGGCAAACTGCGAGATTGAAGAGCACAATTCCCAAGACTTCTGACACCAGTGCAAGTTTTGAGGTTCCCAAACCACCTTCAGGTTTGATAACTCACTAGAAGGACTCATAGAACTCACTGAAAACTCTGAGTCTTTATGGCTACAATTTATTAGAGGGAAAGAACACAGATCAAAACAACCCAAGGAACTACATGTATAGGGCAAAGTCCAGAGGGTTCCAAATGCACATCTTCTGACTTCCTATGGAGTAGGAAATACTCTTACAGGTAATACATCCTGTATTACCCTCCCAGAACTAGTATGTGACAGTATGTTCGGAGTGCTGCCAACCAGAGAAGATCGTCTGAGTTTCTGTGTCTTGAATTTTTATTTGGCTTCATTACCTAGGCTTGAATAATTGTCTGTGTTGTTGAACTGTCTCCAACTAGACAGGACCCTACACATGAATTACGTGGTTGGTCTTTCTGGCATGGCCAGTCCCTGTCTAAACAAAGACACTTCTATCATGTGTCACAAACATAACCTTCCAAAAGCTGAGGTCAAAAGCCAAATCTTTTCAGGCAAAGCTGAATTCTGTTCTGTGCAGGCTGGCTCTTGGCCTTTGGCCAAAGCTATCTTACAGCTATCTTGCAAAATGAACATATGTCCAAAATTTGGAGGAACTATTGTGGAGTAGGAGGCTTTTAATCTAATTACCCAATGCATTTGCCCATCAATATGAATATTATCTTCTCACCAACACTGCCAGTGTTACATTGTATCAGATATGGCAGTACACATAACCTGAAAGATGAGTCAAAAGATAATGACATATTACTAGAATTCTGGTCAACCATCAACAATTGGTCCAGGGCGGCACCTGTGGCTCATCAAGCAGGGCACCAGCCCCATATGCTGAAGGTAGTGGGTTTAAAACCTCGGCTGAACTGCAAAACAGAAAAATAGCCGGGCGTTGTGGCGGGAGCCTGTAGTCCCAGCTACTAGGGAGGCTGAGGCAAGAGAATCACCTAAGCCCAGGAGTTGGAGGTTGCTGTGAACTCTGTGATGCCATGGCACTCTACCAAGGGTGATAAAGTGAGACTCTGTCCCTACAAAAAAAAAAAAAACAACTGGTCCAGTTCATTATCATCTGATATGATCAAAATGTCTCTTAGAGCATTGCAACTCAGGCCTGCAGGTTTCCATTTAACTCTACCACTTTCCAAAAATAGGAGTGACCTTTACCCTTTCAGGCACCAGACACTGAAAATGTTTTGTCCTGAGGTATCCTGTACTATTTAGAATTAACAACTTATGTGGGCTCAGGCAATCTCATTTATTCCAATTTAGCATATCAAATCAATATTGCCTGAAGGACAGACTTACCTGCCTTCTTTTTTTTGCAATACCATTTAAGGGAAAGTTTCCTCAGGGAGACACAATATCCACCCACACAGTACATTCATAAGGAAATGCAACCAGTTTATACAGAGTATGTTCAAATGTTCCAGTTTTCATCCAAACGGTCACCTTAGTCCCATCAAGCCTTGTATTTCCATATCTTCCCAATTTAAGGGTAGCCTCTGTTAAGACTTTACCAATAGGGGGTGGGACCTGTAGCTCATCGAGTAGGGAGCCGGCCCCATATACAGAAGGTGGCAGGTTCAAACCCAGCCTCAGCCCAAGTGCAAAACAGAGAAATAGCCGGGCGTTATGGTGGGCGCCTGTAGTCCCAGATACCTGGGAGGCTGAGGCAAGAGAATCGCCTAAGCCCAGGAACTGGAGGTTGCTGTGAGCTGTGTGATGCCACGGCACTCTACCGAGGGCAATAAAGTGAAACTCTGTCTCTACAAAAAGAAAAAAAAAAGACTTTACCAATAGGTTTTAGAATCACAGTGGATGGTGCTCCCATGTTGAGGAATTTCAGAATGTTTCTTTGCCACCTGTGACCCTTTACCTATTCATACACATTTGGCCTTGGGCTCCCAGCCAGGGTTTGGGCCAAGGGATACATTGCATATCATCATTCTAGAAGGTTGGAGTTTTCTCCTTGTCTTCTTTGCTTTGGAGTTTTTAAGATTTATCCAAAATAGGATGAATTTTTTTTTTTTTTTTGGTAGAGACAGAGTCTCACTTTGTTGCCCTCGGTAGAGTGCCGTGGCGTCACACAGCTCACAGTAACCTCCAGCTCCTGGGCTTAGGCAATTCTCTTGCCTCAGCCTCCCAAGTAGCTGGGACTATAGGATGAATTTTTTTAGGGGCCTTCAATGTTAGTGGACCGACAGGGGCTCCCATTGGTTCACTCAGGCTTGAACCTGAGACTTTCATTTTGGTATCATTGGGGCCTGCTTTATTCATATCATTTCTTAAGAACTGTTTAATATTTTCATCCATTCACTCTCCCTTCTATCCCTATTCTCTTGGAATTAGTCTGTTATATGTTTTTCAGCATAACTTTTCTATTTGGAGGTGGCCCTGAGGTAGCAGCTGCAGCTCAAACTGGCCAAGAGGCTAGCTTGGCCCAGCCTCAGGGGCTACCCTGACACACTATCCCTTACTTTTAGCTATTACAGGTAATAATCAAGGGATTACATGCTCAGCTCTTTTCTTATTACTTTGCATTCATTTTGGCTTCCCATGAGGCACTTGGGAATGGAATCCATCATTTCTACCCTTCATTGGTGACTCTTACTTCCAGTGAGATCAGTAAACCCCACAATCGACTGCAGTTTATTCCAGGGATGAAAGGCTGGTTCATTGTTTGAAATTCAATCAATCTAATCCACCATATTATGAACAGGCTAAAGAAAAATTTCATAATCTCATCAATGTAGAAAAGGTATTTAACAAAACTTGACACTCATTCATAATTAAAACTCTCAGAAAAATAGGAATATAAGGGAACTTCCTTAGCTTCATAAGTAATATCTACCAAGAAACTATAGCTAACATTATATTTAATGATGAAAGGCTGCTTCCCCCACACATAAGATCAGAAACAAGGCAAAGATACCTTCTCTCACCACTCTTATTCAACAAAATGCTGGAAGGTTAGCCAGTAAAATAAGGCAAGCAAGGAAATAAAAATCATATAGATCAGAAAGGAATAAATAAAACTATTCTTATTTGCTGATGGCATGACTGACCATGCAGAAAATTCCTAGGAATGTGAAAAAACCAAAAAACCTAGTAGAATTAAGCCACTCCAGCAAAACTACAAGATATAAAATAAATATAAAAAATAGAATGCATTTTGGCTCGGCACCCATAGCACAGTGGTTACAGCACTGGCCACATGTACCAACAAATGTAACCAAAAAATAGCGAGGTGTTGTGGCAGGCGCCTGTAGTGCCAGCTACTTTGGAGGCTAAGGCAAGAGAATCACTTAAGCCCAAGAGTTTGAGGTTGTTGTGAGCTGTGATGCCACAGCACTCTACCGAGGGCAACAGTTAGACTCTATCTCAAAAAAAAAAATAGAATGTATTTCTGTATAGTAGCCATGAACTTGTGGACACTGGAATTAAAAATATAATTTCACTCACAATTGCTAAAAGAAATGAAATAGTTGTAAATCTCACAAAACATGTTCAAAACTTAAAAGCTGAAAACTACATGATGCTGGCAAAAGAATAAAAAGAGAGACATATCATGTTCCTGGACTTGAAGACTTAATATAGTAAAGATGTCAACTTTTTTCCCTGAATTTGTTAATGTTTTAATGTACTTCCTACTCACAGCAATATTTTTGTGTATATTGACAAGATTACTCTAAAATTTATATTTAAAGGCAAACAAATTAGAATAGCTAAAACATCTTTTTAAAGAAGAAGAAGGTGGGAGGATTCAGTTTACCTGATCTCAAGACTGGTTATTTAGCTACCAGGAACAAAGGCTGCATTGTACTGAGAGGACAGATGCAAAGATCAATGCAACCTGGAAATGGACCCACACAAATATATCCAACTGATGTTTGACAAAAATGAGAAAGCAATTTAATGGAGAAAAGGCAAGACTTGTCACGAAAGGGTCCTGAGACAACTGGACAGCCATAGACAATAAACAAACTTTGACCTAAAGCTCATGCCTTTCGCAAAAATTAACTTAAAGTGTGATGGCTAATATTATTTGTCAACTTGACTGAGCCATGATATCTAGGCCAATATCATGGCCTAGATATTTGGTCAACATTACTCTGGGTGTTTCTGTGAAGGTGTTTGGATGAGATTACTTACCCAGAAGACTGAGCAAAGCAAATTGCCCATCCTGTCATTGTGGGCCTTTTGCTGTCAGTTGAAGGCCCGAACAGAACAAAAAGGCTAACCCTTCCACGAGTAGGAAAGAATCTGTCTGCCTGATGACCTTTACACTAGGACATTGGCGTTTTTCCTTTGCCTGTGTGCTTGACCTGACACATTGGCTTTCGTGGGTCTCTAGCTTGCCAATGTATACCACAGATATTTGGACTTGCCAGCCTTGATAATTGCATATGACAATTCCTTATAATAAATCTCTATTGCTATGGCCATTTGTGGAAAATAAAATTTTCCACAAAAAACAAATCTAAAAAATGATTGAAAGTGATGCCCCCTGGGGAGTGGAATTATAATCGAGAAGGCTTTGAGGGGAGGGAACTGCTGAGCTACATCCATAGCTGAAGTGGTAGGGAGGCTGTGCGACGCTTCATGCTCTATCATCATGGTTCTTATCAGATGTCTATTCACCATATTTGGCAGATTTTGGTTATGCTAATGAAGTAGTACCTCAGTGAGCTGAGCAGTCATTTGCTTTTGTCCTAGGAACCCCATCACCAATGATTGCTTACAATTTCTGTGGGTAAAACCATTCTGATGACCACAGCAGCCCTACAGCCTAATTGGTGCCCAGGTGCCAGGTATGTGCTGGCCAATTGATTGCCACTGTTTAGCTTTTGCAATCCAAGGATCTTTCCAGCTCCAGTGAAATCAAAAGCCAATAATAAAAAAAAAAAAGCACTCTACCCATCTGCCAAAGACTTGGCTAAGCAATTGAATTCTGGGTCTTTTCTAGGAACATTGTGGCTTTGTGGATGACTCATATGATAAATCCATTACAACATTTATATTTCCTAATGATGGATTCATTCATTCATTCAGTTCAGAGAGTCAGAGAGGATCCACTATTGTGTTCAGTTTGTTCAACCTCACAAAATCACTCAGCAGCTGAACCCAAAATACTCAAAAAACAGAATCCCTGTTGATTGAACTCACATTGATAAATTAAATCACATTTGAAACTTGATGCTCCTTTTCCTTGATCAACATAACTTTTTGTCACACATACTCCAGATATATTCTCACAAATACACACATTCCAGTACTATGAATGCCTGCTGGAAAGAGCAGTAAAAGCCTGCTCTTTTACTACTAAATTTTCTTACTCTCACATAACAAAACTTGGTGAATATGTGAATTCAAACTAATACAACTGGCAACCTGCAGGATCAAATACCAAATTTGGCACCGTGGTTGTCAGAAATGTTTCTTTTAGTGTAGTCACATGAGATCCCCAGATTTCCGTCTCTGCTTTGACTTCTCAACCAGCCATCCTCATGCTGTTTAGGTCCCCAACAACACCTGAGTGGCTCTCCAATGTCTTGTCCTCAGGGGGGGACTTCATTCCCTGTGATCACAGGCAGGAACATAGTTATGTTTCACCAAGAGATCTACCAGATTCCTATTCAGCTAGATCCTGCTGATGCCGCTACCACCCTATTTTTAATGTCTTACCTACCACCTTTGTGTTACTTCCTCATGATTGAAAGACCTGGGTGGCAGCACCTGATGTGCCGAGGTGAGTTCAAGGGAACATGGACTGGCTGCCAAGTGATGAAGAAAAACAGGAACTTTCCATGTTGGTTCCTGCAGTGGGAGGCCAGGGGCATTCCCCAAACCAGGAAGGTAGTTTGGATGAACTTTCTGCAGTGCTCAAGCACTTCTTCAGAGTACATTTGTTTATAAATATCATTGTTGTCCTAACTTTCTCTTTTTAAAAACTTTTCTGATATTTTACAGAATTCTAGAAGAGAAGACTTAATTCCTGTGATTTGCTGGCAACCTATAATTCTTCCTTAAAACTTTTCCTTAATTTTGGGCAGCACCTGTGGCTCAAAGGGGCAGGGCGCTGACCCCATAGGCCGGAGATGGTGGGTTCAAGCCCAGCTCCGGCCAAAAATTGCAAAAAAAAAAAAAAAATTTTCCTTAATTTTGAAAAATTAAAAATATTTAAAGATAAAAAAAAAAGAAAAAATTAAATATCCACATTTATATCTCCCAGATTTAGCCATTGTTAATTTCTGGATGTATATGTTTTAAGTCCTCATTTTTCCTTTTTTTTTTTATTTAATAATTTTATTAAATCATAATTGTGTAATTTTTTTTTTTAAATAAAAGAAGTAACCATTTCAGCCGGAGTGGGGGTACAAATTATATGCCAATTGTATTCAAACTTAGAAAAATATGATGTTTCTCCCATTTAACAAATATCTACTGAAATACCCATTAGGCACCAGGCACTGCTGTAGATACTGGAGCTACCGCAGAAAACCAAATGAGAAACTCTCAGGTCTCGTGAAGTATACATGTGAGAGAAATTACAAGATGGTCGTAAATGCAAAAGAGAAAAATACAGCAGGGAATGGGGATCCTAGAGCAGCAGGAGAGGTTTTAAATAGGATGGCCAGGAAAGGTTTCACTACAGGTGACATCTTAATGTACGTGGGGAGATGAGAAAGTACGGTAAAGAAACTTTGCTGTTGCTGGAGGGCAAAACAAATCGCAGCCCCCCACTGTAACATAATGAACATTACAGAAAAATCACTAAAGATATCCATGTGTACACACAGATTTCTGGATGATTATGGATGAATGGATGGATGGAGGAAAAATACAGCTAGGAGATACAGTAAAAATGGATTCAAATTACAAAACATTTAAAAAATAATAATGAATAAACTATTTAGCACTTATTTTTATATCTGGATATAAATATAAATTTAGCATATAGTATAGGGCATATTTTTATAAGTAGTTCAAACTTTTAAAATATATGCACATCTTTGTATCAATCACCCACATTCAGATTTGGAATTGCATTAAATCTATAAATTACTACTGGTATTTTTTGTAAGAATAATCCAACTCCATTACAGGTCCCATCCCTCCACTTTATAGTCTGTCTTGGTAATGTTTCATAGTTTTGTGTGTGTATGGAGTTCTTGCAAGTCTTTGAGTAGACTTTGAGGTATTTGGTGCTCCTTGCTGCTACTATAATTGTTATTGTTTTCATACATTCAATTTCTAATTGTTAGAATATAGAAATAATTCTATTTGTGGACCTTGTATTCTATAACCTTGCTAAATTCACACTGTTTCCAATAGCTTGTATCAGTTTTCTACATACACAATGTCATCGTGAATGTCAATTTTGTTTCTTCCTTTTAATCCTTAAGCCTTTTATTTCCTTTGGTTGCATTGGCTAGAATCTCCTGTACAAAACTGAAAAGGAATGGTTAATGGTGAACACTTTTTTCCTAATCTTGGGAAGTAAAATTTTCAAAGATTCACAATTAAGCATGATGTTTGTACCGTCTCTTTGGTACTCTTTTATTAAGAAGTGCTTTTCTACTCCTGGTTTGTGAAGTTTTATAAGAAATTACAAACGGGTGTTGGCCTTTGTCACTATTTATGGGTCTATAATTTGAAGGTAACTTTTCTCCTTCAATTCTGTAGATGCAGTAAATATTAATCTTACAATATTAGACTACAGGAAGTCCTTGCTATGTTTGGCTAACTGTATCTCTTGCTGATTTCTGTGGGATAAATACTCCCATCATGGCAGATTTCAAGTTGTCAGTATGAGGTCACTTGGAAATAGATACAGTATGTACACTTTTGTTTTGAGACAGGGTCTGTTTTGCTGTCATTCACCTAAGAGTTCAGGTGATGTGATCACAGTCCGCTGCAACCTTGAACTCTTGGGCTCAAGTGATCCTCTTACCTCAAATCTCCCCAACGGCTAGGACTACAAGTATGTGCCACCACACCCAGCTAATCTTTAAAAATTTTTTGTAGAGATGGATTCTCATTATGTTGTCCAGGGTGGTCTCCAATTCCTGGCCTCCAGCGATCCTCCTGCCTCAGCACAATTGGTTCTTGCGAGCCAGTAGAAGTCGGCTCTAGCTATCTCTAATCTTGAAGTTCCCAATAACCAAGATAGAAATATATCACAACTTCACTAGACCAGTAAGAACAAAACCACCTTAATAATCTTAGCTGTTTCATAAAGTCTCACAGATAATCCATGAGGTAGATCAAAATAAGAACATAACGACCTTATCTTTTTCAAGGCTTTGAAAAAAATATCTAGTAAGTTGTTCCAGTAGTACCATGTTAACTACTAGGAAAAAATTCATTCTTAGAGCTTACAATCTAAATGATCTAAACAAGACAAACAAAACATGTTTGAAAGAGAGAAAAATCTTAAGATAATATCATCAACTTAGGGCTAAGGAAATCCAAAGGTAAGATGAGGATAGTTAACAGATTCTTCCTAGAAAAGATTACTTGATTCATCAAGTAGGTTTTAATGAAAGTACATGATTTGTACTAGCAGAGAAAAGAACATTGTATTAGAAAATATTATCAATGAAAGAATGGAGGTAGGAAAGAACATGGCACCTATGAGAGCTCTGAAACTTGAGGTAACACCAGTGTCAAGCTGTGTAACCCATGTTGCTTCCTGTGCAACCTGCTCTACCAATGCTTGCGTGTCTTAACAAAGAAAGTGGCTAAATGGAGCTGCCATGCATTAATAACGAAATTCACTCATTATGTTTTCTGCAGAATGAATAGCTGACAATGAAGTCAGAAGTCAATGTTGTACTGACATGCTTTATAATTAGCCCCTATAAATTTCTCAGGTTGAGACAAAATGCTTTTAAAAATCTAGGGTGCAGCTCAAAGAGATAGTCAGCAATAATTTTCTGTTGGCTCAGAAAATATCCAAAACTTTATATTGGTCAAGAGCCAGAGAAGTGGAGCATACCAATTCAGGTTCTTTTGAGTACTTGTACACATGGACATGGCTCAGTAAACATGCTCTCCTATTTTAGAATTAGCCTAAAGTTATTAGGCTTCATAATTAGCTTTGGACCCAGAAATTAAGAAAATGGAGCTAAAGCTCAAAGTGATATGGAGAGTGACACAGGTCTTAGAGCACATGTAAGAATTAAATGTGCTAAAGTATCCACTTATCATTAGTAGTATGCTTACATATTTAACTTGGTCATGTATTTGATCAATTTAAGTGGAATACTTGGTAAAATTTTTGACTGACAAAAAGATCTAGATTTCAACTATTGTATGCATAATAATAAAATTATATTGATTACATAGTTAGTATCAACACTGGATAATCCTGAGGTTGACGAAGAAGGTATATTAATTAATCTAATCCAAAAATAATTCAGTGCTGGTTCACCAAATTAATTCCCAACCTTCATAAAAAACTTGTTGAAAAAACAGAATTTTCACGTATATATTCTTCAATTTAGATAATATTTTCACCTGCATGGAAGGTCCCAAAATAAAGAAGCATACACAGAATATAGCCAATACTAGGATATATCAATTTACTTCACATAAGAACACCATGTTTCAGGCCTATGATTCCCATTTAATATTAACAAAAACAATCTGTACAGAAAACCCAAAGGCAACCATATAGCATAATATGTAAAATGTGCAAATATACTTTAAAAATGCAAGTTATACTATAGCATTTGCAATGCAGAACTTCATAGTAATTAAGCAATCTACCTCATTTTAGTTAACTTAATAATCTTTTGCATGTATAGCCAATGCAAATGTAGAAGACACAACTTAGTGTTGATGCTAAAGTGTATTAACACGCACCCTCAGATTATTTGAAGATATGAAAATAATTACGTTTGTATTTTATTAATGAGTTATTAACTCATTTCTAAAGCTTTATAAAGCATTAAGACTGCTAACATACGTGTGGCCAGGACAAACTGTTCCCTGAACTTAAAAGGTGAAAGCCAAGATCATATACTACTACCTTACATTAAAAAAAGAAATTTATATAATATATATATGTACACTCATACACCAACATTACACATAAGAAAGTTCCCATAATTCAAAGGGAGGCCATTTCCTCATCAGCAAAGGTTCCTATTACAGTATTTCATGACAGTTATTTAAAAACTATATACTTATTTACTACCTGTTTTGGTCAATCCTGCTACAGACAGACACTGAAATAGACAATTTTCTTCTTCAAGGTAAAGACAATGTGTAATTTAGAAAGTCTTTCTCTTGAGATTGCACAGTGAAAGGTATCATTTAATTATATATAAAAGCTTGCTGCTTTTAAATAAACTCTTTAAGTCTACACAGGAATCAAGTTATTAAAACCAGTAAGAGCACTGGCTGTAACTTAATTCAAAATCTTTCAAACCTAATCACAGTGCTCTTTGCTTTTTATTGCCCATTCCTGAGAGTAAAGATTCTATCATTTTTAATTTTTTAGTAAATAAATTTTACACTGTTAATAAAAATGATTTTGAAGAATTTTTTAAAAATATAAAATAAGCCCTATTTCATTTTAGTCCAAATGAAATGAATGATAAATGCTCTTCATAAAGACCACCATTCATAAAAATTGTATTTATTTATTTTTTGTTTGATTTTGTTTTACAGTTCGGCTGAGTGATACATGAATGGCAAAAAAGGAAATTACTCATTAAAAGTGATATTAGAAATTGACATACAGATCTTTAAACTTTTTATGGGGCGCCCAATCAGTGTAACCTGTTTCTTTGTACCCTTAATGAATCCCCAACAATAAAAAATGAAAATGTTCCTCTGTCCCCCATAGAGAGAAAGTGGCTGGATTAGATAATCTCTTTGAAGTTCAAATTCTGTAATTTTTAAGAATTTTCTTTAGAAAGCAATTTTAAGGTTATGATTAAAAGTTTAGACTAAGGTTTATATTGTACATATATATAGGATCAATATTTTTAAAACTTCATTCTTAGTATGTTATGCCATTTGCTTCTTAAATCTGTGAAACCACTTTATTTAAAGTTTTATTTGAGGTCATTAAGATATGAAGGGCATGGAATAATCCTTGTTGGTTTTTAATTGTATTAAACTATTATATTATTAGAAAGAGATTTGTATGAGTATCTGTCTTCCTGATTTTTTATAATGAAATATTTCTGTATTTGAAACTGCATAATCTTTCCAAATTCTTTACTTTTTTGCCTTATTAAACTGTATATTGTCCTCTTTTAGTTCACTTTACCAGCCTGTTTTAATCTTTTAATTTATTATTTTTAATTGACAATCACATTTATTTTGTAAAACATGATGTTTTGATGTATAGCTTTTGAATTCAACCTATTATAATTTAAAAAGTATTCTCATTCTTCTAAGAGTAGACCAAAGGAACAACTATCTGTTTGTCATTGGTTGGGACCATCAGGGTGGAATAGAAGAACTATTCAATACGCATTCTCACCAGAACCTTGTCCCTCCTCTGAACTGTGGGTGGTAGCCTGTAAATTCTCCAATAAGCCTTTAGGTATTTGGAGACAATTAAGTCTCATGTTGGGGCTTTCTGGGATTCTTTACCCAAAGATAATTAAATCTCAGACCTGAAACTTGAAAGATAATTGGTCAAACATCTAAAGCACCATCTCTAATTCTCAAAGAGATGGAACAATACAATTGTTAGAAGGAACTCCTATCTTGCACTTAATACAGATGGTCTTTACCTTTCTTTTTCAAAAAAAGAAAAAGAAAAACCAAAAGTAAGATGGGT
Organism: Arctocebus calabarensis; assembly: GCA_963573935.1. Lineage (NCBI taxonomy): Eukaryota > Metazoa > Chordata > Mammalia > Primates > Lorisidae > Arctocebus > Arctocebus calabarensis. Next base: position 15,996 of record CAUYON010009714.1, on the reverse strand, counting down.
TAATAAAGCACTATAAAAGGACTATTAAAATATTATCATGGAAAGGAACATTGGATAGTCTGATACCCTCATTCTGCAGATAGGAAAACAGAGGTGTACATGATAAATATTTTTTTTTCAAAATAAGGTAAAATTTGATGATTATGTAAATAAGCAAATGTATGTACTCTTACCTTACTTGTTCTTTTTTTTTTAACCTTACTTGTTCTTAATCTAGTCTTAATGTTATTTTATTCCTATAGTGAAATAAAATAAATATCAAGAAAGCTATATAGTTATTTTTTTTCTTTTCTGAGTAATTTTTCTGTTGTCTTTATGTTCCAAATATGTTTTACAACATTAATATTTAAGAAGAATGTTAGCACACAGGAATTTCTAACCTCATTTCCTTGATTAATCTCAACTCATGTTCTTATTATAGGGGTTTGACCAGCTTCGACTTGAAGGATTGCTTTGTGATGTGACCCTGATGCCGGGTGACACAGATGATCCCTTCCCTGTGCATAGAGTCATGATGGCGTCTGCCAGTGATTACTTCAAGGCTATGTTCACAGGTAGTTTGCCTTTTTTAAACTCTGCAATCACATTGAAACAACATGAAAAATCTGTGTTTAGGGTGGCACCTGCAGTTCAAAGGAGTAGGGCACTGGCCCCATATGCCAGCAGTGGTGGGTTCAAACCCAGCCCTGGCCAAAAACTGCAAAAAAAAAAAAAAATCTGTGTTTAAATCATATTTCTAACATGAAATTCAGTTCTTATGGTCTGTGCCTTTATAAGAGGAAAATAGTTTCAAAAGGAATATATGTCTTTCATATAGTTGTGGGTAGCGCTGTTTTAACGTAGGAAATCGATGCACTTTTTTCTTACTGTCCATCTTTGTTTCATAGCTTTTCTTTTTCAAACTCAAATCTGAAAAGGCCATCAGTTTTGTATGTGTCCTGCAAAGACCCATCAAAAGATAGTAAGTGACAGGAGAACATTTTGGAAGTGCTTCCGCCATAAATGACCTCCATTAGTATAGAGATAATTCTTTTTAAAATTATTTTTTAAAAATCATATCTGTATACATTAATGCATTTATGGAGAACAATGTGCTGATTTTATATACAATTTGGAATGCTTACATCAAACTGGTTAACATAGCCTTCACTTCACTTACTAATTATTGTTAAGACATTTATACTCTACGCTTAATAGATTTGACATATACCCTTGCAATATACACCATAGGTGTGGACTCCCCGTTTGTCCTCCCTCTATAAAACCTTCCCCCTCCCTCCTTTTTTAAATACTCTCTTTTAACCGTAAAATATGCAGAAGACTGGCTCTGATATGAATGCTTACACAGAAAAAGACTTTTCCTTGATTTTATTGCATCTAATTAGCAGCAGGAGGTTGACCTTAATTATTCACCTTCATTTAATTGAATGTCTTTTTGTTTAAGGTGGAATGAAAGAACAAGATTTAATGTGCATTAAACTTCATGGCGTGAGCAAAGTCGGTCTAAGGAAAATTATTGATTTCATTTATACTGCAAAGCTTTCTCTTAATATGGACAACCTTCAAGACACCCTGGAAGCTGCCAGCTTTCTGCAAATTCTGCCAGTTTTGGACTTCTGTAAAGTATTTCTCATATCCGGGGTAAGAGTATTTCAAATCTTTTTTTTTCCCTGTGGTGGATTATGATGTAGCCTGCTTAGAGTAGGACTCATGAAATCTGTTGTGTAGACATGTGAAACTCTAGCCAGTAGTGAGAGGCGTTATATAGTATGTGGTCTGGATATAAGATATTAAAACAGGTGCATTTTTACAAAGCGGAATCATTTTATAAAAGCTTTGTGTGTAATCAAGTGACATTAGATACTAAAGGATTTTCATATGCATACATACGTTAACTTGTTTGATAATGTATATTCTATAATCTGGTTTTATTCGCCCTAACAATTGTATACAAACAGATTTCTTAAATGAAATTTAGTGGAAAAGTAACTTGAGCTTCTAGAAGTCCTTTAAAATAGAATTGATTATTTTATTCTTCCTTTTATATGGCATCTAGATCTTAATAAGAATTAAAACCTATGTGCAAACCTGAAAAGACATCAGTGATTATTCCATAGAAACTTATCACCCACTAAACAGCATTTAGCCTTTATTAATACATAAGAGAGGGACCATACACCTACCAATCGATGAAGTACTTAGAAGTTATTCAGTTTCTGGAAAGTGTTTTATTTCAGTTATAACTTTTAAATTTTACTTCTGCCTAAACTAAATGCCTGTGGTGTACATTGGTAAACATTGCCAAGATTTCCAGAATTCCTGGAGCTTGCTTTGCTGATTAAGCAGAACAGATTAAAATGCTATACTGTCCTGGTTAGTGGGCATTTTGGCTGTTTCCACATTTTGGCAATTGTAAATTAATCTGCAATAAACTGTCTAGTGCAAGTGTCCTTATAGTAAAAGGATTTTTGTTTTTTTCTGGGTAGATGCCCAGTAATGGGATTGCAGGATCAAATGGGAGATCTAGCTTGAGTTCATTGAGAGTTCTCCATACTTCCTTCCAAAAAGGTTGTATTAATTTGCAGTCCCACCGGGAATGTAAAAGTCTTCCCTTCTCTCCAGGTGCCAGCATCTGCAGCTTTGAGATTTTGTAATGTGGGCCATTCTCATTGGGGTTCGATAACATCTCAGGGTGGCTTTGATTTGCATTTCTCTAATAATTAGGGATGATGAGAATTTTTTCGTATGTTTGTTAGCCATTCCTCTGTCTTCTTTAGAGAAGGTTCTATTTATCTCTCTTGCCCAGTAATATTAGGGGTTGGCTCTTTTTATATTGATTAATTTGAGTTCTCTGTAGATCCTAGTTATCTAGCTTTGGTCTGATTCAAAATATGCAAATATTCTTTCCCATTGTGTAGATTGTCTATTTGCTTTGGTTGTTGTCTCTTTAGCTGTACAGAAGCTTTTCAGTTTAATTAAGTCCCATTTGTTTATTTTTGTTGTTGTTGCTGTTGCCATGGAAGTCTTCTTCATAAAATCTTTCCCCAGGCCGATATCTTCAAGTGTCTTCCCCACACTTTCTTAATACTATTTTCCATAGAAGTTATAGTACTTTGCAGTCTCACCAACAGTATATGAATGGTCCTTACACTCCACATCCACTCCAGTATCTATTATTTTGGGATTTTTTGATAAAAGCCCTTCTCACTGGGGTTAGATAACTCATTGTGGTTTTGATTTGCATTTCTCTGATGACTTAATGACAGACTTTTTCATGTTTATTGCCCATTAGTCTATTTTCTACATTAGTTATCTTGTTCCCAGCCCATATTAGATTGGAAGTAACTAAGGAGAGAATGCAGGAGGAAGCAGAATATAGGCATAATTACAGTGACATGAACAAAACTACTAATCTAAACAATAACAATTTATTTACAGACAATAAGTGCTTACTTCATGCCCAGCCCCTTAACAAACACTTACTTTTATTTCACTAAACAACCCATCAGACAGCTACTATCATAAGCCAGCAGCTACTCAGTACCAGCAGCTTTGCATGAATTTCCCTTAACTCTTATAACAAGTTGTCATTATTGTGCTCAGTTTACAAATGAAAAAACTATGGTTCAGAGAAATGAAATAACATGTGCAATTTCCCTTAACTAGCAAGTAATTGAACTGGAATGTAGACTTGGGTCAAAATAAAGTGAGTTTAAATCCCAGCTTGAATAAGCAGTCTCATTTCCAGGAAATTAAAGTGTCATTTCCATTAAGTACAAAAAAAAATTACCATTTATCACCTCTAAGGTCTGCTACCTGTAAAGTTTCATTGATATAACAAGACCACCTTTGCTAGCTAGTCAAGCTTCTTCCTCTCTCACTCCCAAAACCTGTTTCTCTGCTTTTAAGATACCATTCCCTAAAAATTTCCATACCTCATTAAAGAGTTGCATCTACATTCCAAAGGCTTATGTATACAGGTTTAATAAAATAAATATGTTTGTTTTCCTTCATTAATCAGCCTGCCTTGTGATTTTTCAGTAAACCTTAGGAGAGCAAGAGCCTTTGCACTTCTAAGGGTGAGGAGAAATTTATTTTTTGCTCTCAGTTTATTGAAAGATTAACTCACAATTAGGAAGATTAATAAGAGAAATGTTTATTTCGAAATACCATGTTCATGAGGACAATCACAGGAGTGATTACCCACTGTCTCAAAAATGGTCAGATACTTTCATAGATGCCTTTTAGAAAAGAGAGGGGGAAATGATGCAACAAGTGGTTGCTAGGGAAGATGAATTGATGGGGGTAAAACAAATGGATTTATAAATCAACCTGAGAGAGGGGTATTGCATTTTAAAGGATCTGAGTCAGGTCTGCTAGAATCCAGGGGAGGAAAGGAAGTGGTCAGTCAGTTTTATGCAAATAGAGAGAAAGGCCCTTCCAAAGCTTTCTGATCTGGAATGGTCTTTATTTCAAAGTAGTCTTCATACCAAGTAGATTTATTTTGGGTGTGAAAGCATTTGGCACACAGGAAGTGTTTAACAAATTTACTCATGATGAAGAATGTTAACTTTGTTAACACCTTGTCCTCTTATTCTTTGAAAAGTGAAATTTTAAATCAAAGAAACAAGGTCAAATCTAGCCAAAATTATATTTGCACTACAATTTATAAAATACATCAAAAAATACGTTTAAAATTCAAAGCCGAAGGAATTTTTAAGATCACCTTGTCCAACAACCTCATTTTATAAAAAAGGAAAATGGAACCGGAGAGATGACCTGACTTCCCCAAGATATAAAACCAACTTAGTAGCAAAGCTACATGTTACAGACTTCACACTAAAAGATCCTTATTATGGAAAGAGCACAGGCTTTTGTGATGGTTAAACTTCATGTTCTATATGGTAGCTACATAATCTCAAGTAATTTTACTTAACATTTCTGAAGCTTGTTATTCGCAGTTGATAAAAATACAGATTAGACTTTTCCTTTATCAGGATATTCTGAGGATTAAGAGAATACACAAAGAGCCAAGATTCACACTCACAATATGGTGGGTACCTGAAGTGGTGTAACTGCTGGAAGGGAATTTGTCACTATCTACCAAACTATAAAATGCACAAATCCTTTCACACAAACATTCCATTTCTAGATCTGTATCCTATGGGTAGATATATATTCAAGGATGTCACTGCAGCTTTAGCTGTGTCAGCAACAATAAAACTAATTAAATCTAGGGTGGCACCTGTAGCTCAGTGAGTAGGGCACCAGCCACATACACCAAGGCTAGTAGGTTAAAATGCAGCCTGAGCCAGCGAAACAACAATAACAACTACAACAAAGAAATAGCTGGGTATTATGGCGGGCGCCTGTAGAGCTAGCTACTTGGGAGGCTGAGACAAGAGTCCAAGAATTTGAGGTTGCTGTAAGCTGTGATGCCACAGCACTCTACCAAGGGCAACATAGTCAGACTCTGTGTCAAAAAAAAAAAAAATTAAATCTCTATTAAGAAGGAAATACCATTAAAACAAAATCAAGAAGGATTTCATGTGAAATGGCAAAGGTAAGGCTTTTGAAACATATTATTAAGCAAAATACAATGTCACTGAGTAATATACAGAGTGAAGTTTTGGAAACATTTGTGACAAAATATAAATGTAAGAAACAGAGCCAAGATGGCCTGCTAGAGGTGTGGCTTCTCAGACCATCCCACCTGGAAAGCAGAATCTTGTACTTAGGAGAGTGGAAAGCAGTTGCAGCTCAGCCTTGGATCACAGAGAAAGATGTCATGGGATCCAAAAGAGAAAAACTGAGAAGCTCAGAAGGAAAATGGGAGAAAATAGCTACATGGGGTCAAATGAAGAGAGCATTTGAAACCCAGCAAAAGGGGAAAGAGGGTTCCCTTCCTCCACTTAGGTGCCTTAACATTTCTGAAGCTTGTTATTCTCAGTTGATAACAAGAGAGTTCCCTTCCTCCACTTAGGTGCCTTAACATTTCTGAAGCTTGTTATTCTCAGTGAATAGCTGAACACAAAATATATTGAAGGAGCTGCCATAATCCATGAGCCTAGGTCTCATGGCTAAATAGGAAAGGTGGGGTAAACAAGCTAACCCCGGGAGTTTGGATGTCCAAAAGGTACATCCCACAGAAGAGTGCCAGGAGAGAATGGAGTGCCAGCTTTCTTTCACATGGACACTTCTTCATCTGCACCTCCCCTATTCATAGCATCAGTGAAAGTAATTTTAGCTGGGGCCACCTAGTAGCAATGGTCCTGCCCCCTCACTGTATCCACAAAAGTGCTCTGAATCAAGATGCTCAACTATAGCTGCTTCCCTATGCCAGGTGCACATTCCTGGCCAAGCTCACCAGAGAACAAGGCCACTACAACCTAGGAGTTTTCAGCCCACTGCACCAGCATTTGATGGGATTACATGCTGGTGGGTTAGACAGTGGGTCCAGTCTCAATGCTCAGTAGTGCCAAGAGCAGTTCAGTCAGATGCAGGAAGAGGTCTTGGTCCCCAAGGTAGATGGTCAGGAAGCCCTCGTGCACATACCAAATAGGAGAATGTAGAGGAGTGCTAAGGAACAGGGATTTGTGAGCATGCCCAATCACTACTCCCACTGGAGAACCACCATATTGTATAGGGGTAAGGCACTCAGAGAGAAATAGTCCAGCCCCTGGTTGTCATGGCAACCAACATTCCTCTCACTGGAATGGTCAGGGATCCATCTTTGGGGACCCAAAGACAGGTCCATAAGCCAGGTCTAGTAATCCTAGGCTTGACTGAGAAAGCAGATGAAGAGGAATCAGCAAAAGAACTCAGAAAGATGAAAAATCAGAGCGGAAGAACACCATTGAAAGAAAATAAGAATTCCTTATCAATGGACACCAACCAAAATGAAAATATAGAAATGAATGATAAAGAATTGTAACTATGGATTATAAAGAAGGTGAATGAAATTTGAGAAAAAATAGAAGCTCAATACAAAGAAACCACAAAATAATACAGGAAATAACTTCAACACCCAATTGATAGAACAGGACAGATTCCTCCAAGCAGAAAATAAACAAAGAAATAATGTACTTAAATGGGACCCAGAGAAAAATGAGCTCTACCCATTTACAGAACATTTTACCTGTACATTCTTCTCATTAGCACATGGAAAATTCTCTAAGACCAATCACATTTTAGATAACAAAACTTGTCTCAAAAAATTAAAAAAAAATAGAAATTATACCATGTATTTCCTCAGACCACAGTGGAGTAACATTGGAAATCACTTCAAGCAGAAACATTTCACTCTACACAAAGTCATGGAAATTAAACAACTCACTGCTAAACAATTGTTTGGTCAAAGAGGAAATTAAAATGGAAACCAAAAGATTCTTTGAACTAAATGACAAAAGAGACACAAGTTATCAAAATCTGTGTGATTCAGCAAAAACAGTCCTGAGAAGCAAATTGATAGCCATAAATGCCTATATCAAAAAAAGATAGGAAGATCACAAATTGACACTCCAAAGGAATCATCCCAAGGAATTGAGAGGAAGAGCAAGCCAATCCCAAACCCAAAAGAAAAGAAACAATGAAGGTCAGGGCAGAGCTAAATGAAATCAAGAGCAAAAAAATTATACAGCTGATTAATGAAACAAAAACTTGGTTCTTTGAAAAGATAATTACAATCAATAAACTTCTCAATAGATTAACTAAAAACAGAAAAGTAAGAACCCTAATAATCTCAATGAGAAATAGAAAAGGGGACATACAACTGATAACTCAGAAATAAAAAATAGCATTTCTGAATAATATAAAAATCTCTAGACACATAAACTTGAAAACATTAAGAAAATGGACAAATTATTGGAAATATACAACCTCCCTCAGCTCCATCAAGAAAAAATAAAGTCCCTGAACAAACCAATATCAAGTAACAAAATCAAAGCAGTAATAAAATATCTTCCAACCACAATAACATGAAGTCTTGGACCAGGTGATTACATAGCTAAAGTTTACCAGACCTACAAAGAAGAGTTGGTATCCATACTGCAGAAATTATTTCATAATATTGAGAAGGAAAGACTCCTTCTCAACTTGTTCTACACAGCTAGTACCACCTTGATGCCAAAGGCAGGAAAGGACACAATAATAAAAGAAACCTATCGACCCTTGTCCCTCATGAAGATAGATGCAAAAATTCCCAATAAAATCCTAGTAAACCAAATTTAGCTGTACATCAAAAATAATAATAATAATAATTCACCACAACCCAGTGGACTTCATCCCAAGGATGCATGGATGGCTCAATATAGGTAAATCTACAAATGTGATTCACCACATACACAGAAGAGAAAAGAAAGACCATCTGATCATCTCAATAGACACAGAAAAATCATTTGACAAATTTCAGCACCCTTTTACAAGAATTCTAAACAAAAATAGAAATAGATGGAATATACCTCAAAATTATATGAGCTATATACAACAAATCCACAGCCAACATCATACTGAATGGAACAAAAAATTAAAAGCATTTCCACTTAGAGCTAGAACTAGACAAAATTCCCCACTAACTACACTTATATTCACCATAATAGTGAAAGTCCTACCTAGAGCAATCATGCAAGAGAAGAAAATCAAAGGGAAAGAAGAGGTCAAACTTTCATTCTTTGCTGATGATATGATCGTATATCTCAAGTCACAAAGATTCTACCAAGAGATTACTAAAATAGATAAATAAATACAGCAAATTCTAAGATTACAAAATCAATGTACACAAACAAATAGCACTCGTATATACCAACAATAGTCCAGGTGACAATCGAATCAAAGACTCAATACCTTTGACAGTAGCAACAAAGAAAATAAAATACCTAGAAATATGTTTAACCAAGGAAGTGAAAGATTTGTACAAAGAGAACTATGAATTACTGAGGAAAGAAATAGCTAAGGATATAAAGAAAGAGAAAAGCAAGTCATGCTCATGAGCCAACAGAATCGACACTATTAAAATGTGTATACTAACCACAGTGGTTTACAGATTCAATGCCATCCCCATGAAAATATCAGTTATTATTTTTCACAAGTCTAGAAAAAATAATTATATGTTTCATATGGAACCAATAAAGAGTCTGAATAACTAAAGCAAAGTTTTTTAAATAACTAAAGATGTCAAGCTATACCACAGGCTATAGAAACCAAAGTAGCATGTTTCTTGCATAAGAACAGGCCAATGAAGCAGATCAGAGAACCTAGACATAAAACTATCCTCATATTGCCATCTAACCTTCAACAAAGCAGACAATAACATACACTGGGGGAATGAATCCCCTTTCTGTTAATGGTGCTGGGAAAATTGGATAGTCCCATGTAGAAGAGTGGAATAGGAGGTTTTTTGTTTGTTTGTTTGTTTGTTTGTTTGTTTGTTTGTGGAGATAGAGTCTCACTCTATCACCCTTGGTAGAGTGCTGTGGTGTCACACAGCTCACAGTAACCTCCAACTCCTGGGCTTAGGCGATTCTCTTGCCTCAACCTCCTAAGTAGATTGGACTATAGGCGCCCGCCACAATACCCAGCTATTTTTTTATTGCAGTTTGGCCGAGGCTGGGTTTGAACCCACCACCCTTGGTATATGGGGCTGGTGCCCTACCCACTGAGCCACAGGTGCTGCCCAGGAATAGTATTCTTATCTCTCACCACTCACAAAAATTAATGCAAGATGGATAACAGACTTAACCCTAAGGCATGAAACTAAAAATTCTAGAAGAAAATGCCAAAAAACTCTTATAGATATTGACATAAACAATGAATTTATCAAGGTGACCCCAAAGGTAATCACAGCAATAAGTAAAATTAATAAATGGGACTTGATATAAATTAAAGAAGCTTCTGCATGGCCAAGGAAACAATCAAGAGAGTAAACAAATAACCTACATAAACGGAGAAAATATTTGCATTCTATATGTCCAATAAAGGACTAATAACTAAAATCTACAAAAAACTCAAGCAAATCAACATGAAAAAAAGTCAAACACCTCCATATAAAAAGTTGGCAAAAAATATGAATAGAAGCTTTTTAAAAGACAATAGACTAACGGTCAATGAACATATGCAAAAATGTTCAATGTCACCAAATCATCCAGGAAATGCAAAACAAAACCATAATGAGGTATCACATAGCTCCAGTGAGAGTGGTTTTTATTAAGAAGACTTTTAAACTATAGGTACGGACACAGATGCAGTGAGAAAGAAACACTTATATACTGTTGGTGAGACTATAGACTAGTACAACCTCTATGGAAATTAGTATGAAGATCCTTCAAAGAACTAAAAGTAGACCTACCACAAAGGGGAAAAAGTCATTTTTATCAAAAAACACATGAGCACTCAAATGTTTATTATAGCACAATTCACAGTCTCAAAGATATGGAACCAACCCAAGTGCACATCAGTACATGAATAGATTAATAAAATGTGGTATATGTATACCATGGAATGTACTCAGCCATAAAAATACTGTGAACTAATACCTTTTGTAACAACCTGGATGGAACTGGAGGCCATTTCTTCTAAGTGATGTGCTATGAGAAAGGAAAAAAAGAAATTACCCTGTGCATTCACTATTAAATTGGAACTAATTGATCAGCACTCATGTGCACACATGGAAATAAAGCTCAATGGAAAACAAGTAGGTTGAGGGGAAAGGATAGGAAAATTCACGTCTGACAGTACAATGTACACCATCTGGGTGATGGGTACACTTATAACTTTGACTCAGTCTGTACAAAAGTAATTTGTACCCTCATAATATTCTGAAATTAAAAATTTAATATACTTAAATAAATGACATATAAATTTATATATGTATATACACAGGAAATTATTAATAGCTACCTCTAATAAAGCCAGCAGTATTGGGGGGAAGGAAATAAAGATAGTTTTCAACATTTATTCTATATACTCCTATATCTTTTAAAATTTTTAAGGTAAGAATTCATTCATACATTCTATTATTTGCATAATAGAAAAAATATATACAATGTGAGGCATATAGTGGATACTAAATAAATATTTCCTTCTATCTATATACTTCTATGCTTAGTGTTACAATGTTTAATAATTAGTGTTATAATTGATTATTACTATCACTATCATTAAAATTCAGATACAATTTTAGGAAACATATATTGTTTCAAGGACTACTCTGCCCCATTAGAGAGCTTTTCCATAGAGCTTCAAATCTGGCTATTCATTTATCACCTGCACTGAAGGTCTGCATCCCACAGCCTGAGCTAAAGGATGAACAAAGGTTAATAAAAACACATAAAGGCAAAGACGGGGGAGTCTCCCTTGCTTCTGTTTGTGGTGTCATTTGTCTCCATGTTAAAATGCAATAAAGACAATAAAAGGAAATCGGCTGTGGAAAATGGAAGAGCTCTCTATTCATAAAAAACAGTTTAAATGAGAAAAGTCTTTTAATGGGGAAGAGACAACTACCATGCAAAGCAGTGGGAGAGGGACACATAAAACCCTTAGGATAATTCATTAACCACAAATTATTGTAGGCCCAAATCCCTTCCCCCAAAGTATGTTTATGTTCTGATCATCAGCATGAAACATGCCTTACAGCAAAGTCTCAGAGTGATGTAGCTGCTGCAAAGACAGTAAGGAAAGGCAGTATCTGTTGCTATGAGGGCCATAGAAGAAATGTGGCTCCATAATGGGCATGAACAAGGGAGCAGAGTGGTGTCTGCGGAAGGCCAACTGTCTCACACTTAGATCTCACTTCTTGCTCCACTTCAACAAACTCACCTTCCTGCATGAACAAATTGATGATCATGGGAAAGCTAATTACCTTATATCAGGACCACCTCACCTAAAATGAAGAGAATCATATCTGCCTAACCCATCTATGACAGTTGTTACGATGTTTAAATGAATTATAAAAAAAGAAAATACATAACATGACTCCAAGTTGCTTCTGCTAAGTCAGGCCAACCACCAAAATACCACACAGCCAATACCAAAAGAGTAGGCCTGTTCCCCAGTGACCATTGAGGACCCCTCACTTATTATCGTTTCTGCTCTCTCCCAGCTCCACTCCTGCAATTGCAGCATAATTTCAAATTAAAAGTTATGTTGAAAAGCTGCACACATGATGGAAACAAAATGCAACTTTACATTTTTATCCCACTCTTACTAGATTAAAGTCTCAGCTCCTAAATGAAAATTTTGGCAGACTCCTTTCAGTTTGAATTGGCCACACTGCAAATCTGTTCTCAGCCTCTGGACCTCTAGTCATGTCCTTGAACTTCTTTTTGCTAGGCCATCTCACCCCTGAAAGGTGAAGGCCTCACTACAGCTCTTTTCTATGCTACACATTTAGTTCAAGGAAACACACATGCTTGTTTTACTCTATGCAATGGTGTGGGAATGTGTCCCCCAAATTACACATGTTGGGAACTTAATTCTCAATGTGACAGTATTAAGAAGTGGGGCCTTTAAAATATGATTGGATCATGAGCTCTCTGCTCATGAATGAATTAATACATTTGTGGATTAACAGTACAAGATGGAATAATGGGTGGATTAACAGTACAAGATGGAATAATGGAATAATGGGTTACTAGAGGAGTGGGACTGGAGGCATTACATGTATAAGAAGAGGAAGAGCGATCTCAGCCAGTATGTTGGCACACTCAGTCTTTTCATCAGGGGTACTCTGATCCATACTGAGACTCTTCTAATAGTTCTCAGGAGATATAGCCCTTTGACCTGGAACTTCTTAGCCTCCAAAACTGTAAGAAGTCAATTCCTACTGATGCTAGGTATGGTGGCACATGCCTGTAACCCCAAATATTAGGGATGCTGAAGAAAGAAGATCATTTGAGCCCAGGAGTTTGAGGTGTCAGTGAGCTATGACAGCACCACTGCATTACACCTAGGGTGAAAGAAGGAAAGGAGAGAAAGAAATTCCTTCTCTTTAAATTACCAGTTCAAATATTCTCTCATACGGCACAGAAAATAGATTAAGATACCCCACAAACTCTGAGGGACAGGCAAACCTCAGTACTGCCTTTTTCTGGTCCTGCCACCAAAGCAATATGACAACCCTGCTCTGTGACCCAAAATTACAGGGAATACCCCCAAAAGCCATCCCAGTGGTCACACTGGAGCCTAACATGTTTGACTTTAAGTATCTGTACCTTCTGCCTCATCGCATCTTTTTTGCTCTCCATCCACAATCGACACTTCCCAAGATGAGTGAAAACTCTAATCATTTGGGAAGGATTTTTATTGCAAAATATCAAACCCCCAAAGTCCACACAACTAGACTCACAAAGATCTGTTTCAATTCTGCCACCAGCTAGTTTCCAAGAACAGAAATAAGGTGGCCCCTCGGGGACATGACTGTCTCTTACATACCAGTTTTAGTGAGAAAATTGGACAAAACATAAAAGCTTCACACTGAGTTTGTTCTTTAGGGAATGTGGAGGCCATATCCTGGGGCAGTTGGACATAAGCCAGGTCAAATTTTAGTAATATTTCTTATTCCTTATTCAAAAAATCTAAACTAAAATTGCTTCCCTGATACATTGCATTAACCCAACCTACATCTTTTCTGGGATAACAAAGTAAAACATGTTTTACAAATAGGGAATTTGAATTATCAGTGGAGTGATAAGTAGATAATGCTTCTAAAGAACAAACCACAAAAATAAAACAAAGTGGGACAAACAGCACTACCCTCAGGCTTCACTGCTTTGCGGCTAAACCCTTGATGTACAATGGACATCAGTTGCCTATTTGTAAAATAATTAGGTGGACTTTTGTAATCTCTAAGACTACTTCAAGATCTAAAATTTTAGCACTCTATAAAATGATGTTTTACCTTTTAAAATTAATCTTGCAAGTGTGTTCTTTATTTAAGAATTGAGAAAATGGAGGGAAAGTGGTGCCCACTGCCTCCTTGGTTAGCCAGCTGTTCATGGGAACTCACTGTCAGTTACTGTAAATTTAGGATTATATTCAAGAAATCTAAAGGCATCTGTAAGAATAGCACACCCGTGTTCTTTATCTCATATAGGCAATCTGTCCCACTTTTTGTGTATTTGACATTGTTAAAGAATCATAGTGGTAAGGCAACCTCCATAAGAGCCATGATTTTTTTTCTATTTTGTTCCCTATTTATTTTTAAAAACACTATTATTGACTTATAATTTACAAATTTTAAAATTTACCAACTTAAATTGCACAATTCAATGTTCTTAAGGTATTGACAGAGTTAGAGACCTATTGAGTAATGAGAATGTTTGGGTTTAGATGGTAGCAATGGTTACACATGGTGAATGTACTAAATACTACAAAATTGTACACTTCAGAATGGTTACTATAACAAATTTTATGGTATGTGTAATTTACAATAAAAAAAGTAAATCCTCACTGAAGTACTTTTTAACATTGTTTATGTTTCCACTGCAGCTCATGTATTATTGCTATTTAGTGACTAGATTCTCTAATAGATTCTGGAACCCTTGGCAATATCCTTGAAATCACTTCGACAGTATTTTTCTCCAGGCAATGAAATTAGAGATGATCAACTCTCTTCTTCAAATTTACATTTTCTAAAATAAAAATGCATAACTCTTTAGACAGGTAACAATTTTATGCCTTATTTTTAAAATATTGGAAATACATATAATTAGAACTTCTAAACAAAGAATCACAAAGGGCTTTTTTGAACATGAGAATTCTCAAATGTTAGAGAAATCATTTGGCTACCTTTTCCTATGGTATTGCAAAGCATACTTTTATGTTTATGGCTCATTTGTGAGATATAATGTTTTGTATTTATCCCACTGTTCCAAGACAAAACTGAATTATTTGGTTTCTGAAATCTCTCTAAATCCATAAATATATATTTAGAGAGTGACAGAGAAAAATATATCTATATGTATATGTATTAGAATAGCCTCATTTATCAACCTTTAATGAATGGTGGGTTTAGTCTTTGATCATAAACAGCTGACAAAAGAGAGGTAGCCAAACAATAAAAGCCTAATAATGAAAAACACACCAATATTATTAAGTAGATCACCACAGAAAAATTTACCCAGATGGGATTAAACTGTTAAACCTAATGTTCAATTCACAGAATAAACAGAGACTACAGAACATATTAAATAAGACGATGGCCAAGCAACCATCAAAATCCAAACTGTGGGAGACTCTGCAGGACAAATGACCAGCTTCTTTCAGCAAGACAAAGTATTACAATTTTTCAGATCAAATTCATACAAATTATTACAAAATTATGATTTTATAAGACAACTTGAACTTTTAATAATGACTAGGTATTTGATGGCATTAAAAAACTATTTGTTCCTTTTACTTCTGACAATGCATTTGTTGTTATTTTTTAAAGCTTTCTTTTGAAAATGTACATTAAAAGTGTTTTGAGATGAAATAATTTGATTTTTGGAATTTGCTTCAAAAAATATGTAAGGGGGTAAGTGGATGGAGGCATTGGTAAACAGTTTTGGTTATAAATGTATAATTTCTGAAGCTGGGTGAGTACATGGCTAGTCTACAATTATTTCTTTCTTTTTTTAAATAATTTTATTAAATCATAATTGTGTACATTGGTGCAATCATAGGGCAGAATGTGCTTCATATACAATCAGAAATATTTTGATCATACTGTTACACATAGCCTTCATGGCATTTTTTTGACCACTATATAAAGACACTGATACTCTACATTTAATAAGTTTCACCAGTACCCTGCTAAGATGCACCGCAGGTGTGATCCCACCAATTGCCCTCCCTCCACCCATCCTCCCCCCACCCCTCCCCTCCCTTTCCCTTTTCCCTGTATTCTTGTGCTATAATTGGGTTTTAGCCTTCATATGAAAGCTATAAATTAGCTTCATATTAGAGCTGAGTACATTGGATACTTTTTCTTCCATTCTTGAGATACTTTGCTAAGAAGAATAT
>CAUYON010009713.1:0-18941 GCA_963573935.1 Arctocebus calabarensis | reverse complement strand
GGTGCAATCATAGGGCACGATTCATATACATTCAGAAATGTTTTCATCGTACTGTTACAGATAGCCTTCATGGCATTTTCTTGATCACTATATAAAGACATTGATACTCTACATTTAATAAGTTTCCCCAGTACCCTGCTGATGCACCATACACTTCTGTTAACTTTAGAGTTTTAACATAACATTTAGTTTCTAAATGCCCATCTCTGTATATAAGATTAGACAGGAATCCACATACTGAGACAATTTTTCAACTATAGATGATCTTTCCTCTGCTGATTTGTGTCATTTTTCTTGTATATTTATTTTTCATTTATATATAGCACTCTGCGTCTTGGCTGTTTATTATATAGCTTTCTATTTGTTCCTTATTTAATAACATGCTTTTTTTCCTGTAAGGTCTTAAACATCTTTGTATGTTTATTCTGAGGTATTTAAAATTTTTTTAGAGAGGGCCAGACACGGTGGCTCACATCTGTAATCCTAGCACTCTGGGAGGCCGAGGCGGGTAGATTGCCTGAGCTCACAGGTTCCAGACCAGCCTGAACAAGAGCAAGACCCCTGACTCTAAAAGTAGCCAGGCATTGTGGTGGGTGCCTGTAGTCCCAGCTACTCAGGAGGCTGAGGCAAGAGAATCACTTGAGCCCAACAGTTTGGGGTTTCTGTGGGCTGTGATACCACGGCATGCTACCAACGGCAACAGAGTAAAACTCTGTCTCCAAAAAATAAAAAATTAAAAATTAGAATATTATAAATGGTGTCTTTTAAAAATTTACATTACCTAATTGTGTGCTAGAATGCAGAAATGCATTTGCTTTTGCATATTGATTTTGGATCTAGAAATCTTATTAAGTTTTATTTCTTATTCTAATTATTTAGCAATATATTCTTTTGGGATTTCTTAATAGATAATTGTATTACATGTGAATGACAGTGTTATTTCTTTTTTTCTAATTCTTACATCTTAACATCTTTTATTTCCTTTTCTTATATTATTGAACTGGCTAGGATTTTTTTTCTGCATCTTTGGAAGTGGATTGTCTTATTTTATTTTTAATATCCTTCAGCAGATAAATTTTATTGATTTTCTAAAATGAAAACAGTCCTTTTATTTCTTGGATAAATTCAACTTTGTTATAACAATTTTTACATTGATAGGATTGGCTAGGCTAATATTTTACTAAAAAATTTAGTGTCCATATTAAAGATATACCAATATATTTTAATTTTAGAATATATCAGGAAGTACCCTCTAGGATTTTACAAATAGCATTTGATTTTTCATCTTACAAAAATCTCATATTAACTTTTCTTATGTATACACACAGATTAATCCAAAGCTTGAGGTAATCGATATGCAGAACTCTACTCCCCCTGTTGTGGATATCTGTTCTTTTGATTCTACCACAGTAAGTTGTTGTTGTTGTTGTTGTTGTTGTTTTTAATTTAAGTATTTATGGGGGAGGGGACAAAATGTGGTCTGGGCAGCCTGCCCTTTTAGTTCAGAAAGAACCTTATGCACGTCGCCTCTACAATGTTCCTGAACGAGGGGGGCGCAGCTCCGGTAACGAACCTTGAGCTCAACCTAACCCACGCTCGCTCGCTGCCTCTTCTCCGGAAGATGCCACCAGGGTCGTTTCAACTGCTGTCTTGGGACACCGTTCCCTACTGTGTTATTTGTCTTTCAGAGGTGCTAAACTAAACTAGTCTTCAAACTGGAAGCTATAGGAAAAGCAGCTACTTCCCTTTGTTAATCTCTCCTGATGGATTTTCTTGAAATAAGGAAGTATTTCTAATACTTGCAATTGTTTATAAAATACTTCTATCAGCATTCCTACATTAATAACTTACATAATGGAGTTTAAAATTAACTGGACATCTAAAATTTACCTCAATGCTTGGTTTATAGTAGGTAGTCAATACATTTGTATTCAGTGAATCACTCAAAATGCAAGTTGAAACTTACTTAGGTTTTTCTCCCTATGCTGAGAGGGAGCAAAAGAAAGGTGGTTTGTGAGATGCGTTGCGTCCTTCTGAGGTAGTCAGTAGCGTAAAATTGAACATGCCTCACCTGGAGAGTGCTACAGATTATTAAAAATGTCGGTTCACTTTTTGGGATTCACTCTCCGGAGGAATCCAGACAGTCTCGACAAACAGTGCTCTGGAGGTGGCCATAACTGTCACAGAGCGCAGACTGGCTGTGGTAGGGGCATCCAGGCAACAGGAGATCAGTCCCTTCAGGGTGGTCCAGGCGGGCCAAGTTAATTAATCTACATTATAGAACTCTAACTCAAGGAATATGGTGTGCGTGGGACTTTGAGAGGACAATTCCATATAATGAATGTGACATTTAACAAAACAGAATGATAGAAGAGTGCAATTATTATCCAGATAAGGGAAAATAGGAAGTAAGTTGATTTATATGAAGTTGTTATTTTGTAGGTAGAAACAGCCTAATATTGGTGACTTCACATGATTCCACCCAATATATATGCATTAAAAGAAAGACTCCACTGTTACTTTAAATTGTGTTCTTGATACTGCATAAAAATAAAAGAAAACACAGGAAAACAAAATTTTGTTTGCTATAAATTGGTTTGGGATTGTGCTAATGAAGCGCCATCTTAAGAGTTTATTTATCAATCTGTAAAGTAGTTGCTTGGCTCCAGGCAAGGCGTAAGGATGTTCTTTTACTAATGTATTCAGAAGATATAGATACTCATAAAGCATTTAGATTTTTTTAAAAGAATATCTCTAAAAAGCTTTCCTTTAAATTTTTAATATATACATCTTTCTTTTAGCTAAGAAATAATTTATTAGAAAACTAAAATTACTTTTTTAGCTATTTGCTTTCTAATTAATGCAGTAGTCAGTAATTCTCAATCAATAGTCTGCTCTCTACATTGACTGTTTCTTTTGTACAACAGATGAGACATAATTACAAAGTAAATTTGTCTTTGCTTTGGTATGAAGCACAATTGCATTAAATACTTTTAATGTGGAGTTTGCATGTGATTAGAATTTTAAAACCCAGATAAATTATTGGAAGTCCAAAAAAGCAGTGTTATATGGTAGTTTTTGTTTTTGCTATTGCGGTTACTGTTTGTTTGTCCTACAAATGAACAGAATGAAGCTGGTGATCTTGCTGTGTTCCCTTGATTGTTGAAAAACTGGACTCTTCTTAGAGAACTGACATAGTGTTCCCACCCTGGCAACCATGCAGAATATGTATGTAATATATATACTTTTCTTTAGAATTCAGGACATTATTTTCCAGTCAAACAATGAGACTTTGCAATGACATCATAGAATAGAACAAAATCCAAGGGTCTGCAATATTTTGTTGTTGCGTAAGTCAAAATAGTTAAAGACATAATACATAAGGCATTATGTGAGACGCTGATAAGGGTGTTAACCCAACTGCCCAAACCCAAGAATTATACAACTTAGCCAGATAGAAATAACTAGATAAGAAATAAATGTCAGTGTCAATACACTAGATGCAAGTGTACGTGAGAGTCAGTGAAAGCTTGTTAATGGAAGTATTCAGAAGAGATTACTGGACTAGAGAAAATAGATTTCTCTAGAAGAAGACCTTTGACCAGTTCTTGACCTAACCAGTTCTTGATCAAACCAAAGCTGGGAAGCATGATGGGGACATTCCAGGTAGAGAAAGCAAGGTACCAATAAATGTCTCAAAAGAAAATAAAAATTCTGTGTCCTGGTAATAAAGGTGCATAAAAGCACATCAATCTAGTTTTAAGTCTTTAAATTCTTTAACTCAGTGGAAGACAGATGTGGAATAATCCAGAGAGGACAGCCTCTCCCATCTGTAGATGTCTCTCTGTGCCACTCATCATCCTTGGCTTTAGAGAAAGTGAACAACAACAAAAAAATACCCCAGAGAAGCCTACATTCTACACTCTAGTTAGAGAGGCAGGTAATTCACAGATTAAAGTCTGGAAACTTGGTATTTTGAGACCAGTAGTCTGCCATTTTTCCTCCTTTGCCAGCAAAGTAATAAATTTCCCTTTCCTTCATCTTCTGAATGAATAAACAAATAAATGACAGTGGAACCTCCATAGTTGACCGCCTCCCTACATCAGCCATCTCCTTTAGTCAACCTAATTTTCATAGACCAGACATGCACCACATGTACTTATCAGCACAGTAGTTCCTTATGTTGACCATCTCTGTATGTTGACCAGTTTGTGACAGGCCCGTGGGTAGTCAACTTACATTCTACTGTATATAGTAAGGTGGATGCAGGGGTGAAAAACTCACTGACAGCAGATAGAAACAGGGCTGCAATTTCAGGTAGCATGGCCTGAACAATAGTGATGTGATAGGTAATATTTAAGTAAAGAACTAAAATTAAAGGAATAAAGGAAATAAGCCATGTGAATATCTGGGAAGGGTTTTCCAGGTAAGTGGGAGCAGTGATAGAAGGCCAGGTTATGAGTGATGTGGGAGCTCCCAAGGGTTTCCAGCAGAAGAGGGACATAGTCTGACTTCCGTCTTAACAGGATCACTCCGGCTGCTGGATGAGAATAGGCTAAGGGTGGTGACTGGGTGAGAACGGGGAGACTCATGCGAAAGCTAATGAAATAATCGGATAGGAGGCAGTGCTGACTTGGCCCAGGGGGCTAGCAGAGGAGGTGGTGATAAGCAATGGGATTCTGGATGTATTTGAAGGGAAAGCCAAGAGGATTTCCTGACAGACTGAATGTCAGTGTTGGGATTCCCTATCTGCTTTCACCGGGGACAGGGAGGTGTGTTCCTGAGCACTCTCAGGCCACCTCCTGGCTGTGCATCATTTTGGCAGAGGAGCTGCTGAGAGAAAAAGAATCGTGGTTTTCCTGACTTCTGTTTAAAGATCAGGAAAGTGATTGGTTGACTGGGTGCAAAGAGATACTTTGCTGTTTCCGGGACTTTCCGAAGTGCACTCCACCTTGCTAAATGTCGCTAGGATTTTTGTTTTTCAGTAGAGTGCATTGTTTTCTGTTTTAGAAGGTTTTTTTATATCAGCTTATTTTTAGAAAGTGAAAGGATACACACTTTCATGGAGATTGCCATATGGTATATGGTATCCGAAAAATATTAATGTTCTGACAAAATACATGGACACACAGAGTAAAGTTGCAGATACAGAGAGAATATTTCCATGAATGTTGTGGCAACAGTTCATCCTGGTTACTAGACAACATTGCGTAACTAGTTCAGATTTATTTTAGTTCCCAACTGCTTATGTAAGCGAAGATTTGGAAAGACTAAAAGAACACAGTGTATGCAAACCTAAATGTCTCAAAACGAAAATTTATAACTTTGAAAGTGTAAAATGGTCCTAGGAATGTAAAGTTTTCAAACTTTGTAGCAGTTTATATAGTGTCATTTGATTTGGAAGTTTAGTTCACAGGACCTCTGTAACTAGGTCTGTAACTTTGTGGCTGCATCCTAAGCTTTTATTCATACCATTTGTGTGGTATCATTAAGCTTTGGTTCAGGGGCCCTGCGGTGTCTTTCTTCTTCCCCTGCTCTAAGGGTTTGAAGGGAAATAAAACTAGACATTTATAGGATCCTGGTCTGTGGACTCCATAGCAAATGTCTTGCCCAATTTTTCCTTTGAGGCTTTTAGTCTCCACTTCAAATGACAGTAAGTATGTCGAGTGAGATGCATTAATTTTTTATCTCAAAAAGTTAAATGTTAAACTGTAAGATGCTTAATTGGAGTAAAAGGAATTTTTATGAGGTTTGAAAACTAACTTTAAAATACTCCATTTCGAAATGGAAAGAAATAAGGTAATTAAACTGTCAAAGGCATTTAAAAAATAGGACATATATGATAACTAACAGATCTAAATGAAGAAAAATAACATTTTCACAGATCTCTTGCTATTTAGAAATAGAAAGTGCATTTGTATTTTCTCAGATACAATCTGTAAAATAGATAGAAAAGAAAATATTAGAAATGGGAAACAGACTATTTCCAAATTAGTTGGATTCTGTGTTTTGAAGTACATCGTGACCCGTGTGTTATGAAAACTAATAACAGTTGTGGGTGGCACCTGTGGCTCAGTGAGCAGGGTGCCAGCCCCATATACCAAGGGTGGCGGGATCGAACCCAGACCCAGCCAAACTGCAACAACAAGAACAACAACAAAAAAAAAACAGCCGGGCGTTGTGGCGGGTGCCTGTGGTCCCAGCTACTCCAGAGGCTGAGGCAAGAGAATCACCAAAGCCCAAGAGCTGGAGGTTGCTGTGAGCTATAATGCCACAGCACTTTATGGAGGGTGACAAAATGAGACTCTGTCTCTTAAAAAAAAAAAAAAACTAATAACAGTTGTGAATGTGATGGCTGACCTTTTTAAAACACTGCAAATCTGGAAAATGTACTAATAATCACTGTTAGAAAAGATTAATAGTGGATCAGAGGCTTCTTCTTTTCTCTAAATAAAATAGGCTTTTTAATAAAAATTGTAAAAATCACTAAGTTCAAACTGTTTAAGATATACTGACAAATTTACTAATTTGAGCTTCTTTCCCTTAATTTTCAAAGCCACGGGGAAAGAAAACTTGGTAAATTTACCAAAACTTTTATACTAATTTAAACTTTTAAAAATAGTCCTAGTTAAATAAATGCTGCATGTAGTAAAACTGGTCCTTTTTCTTTTTCCTGTTTGACATGGTGATTTAGGACATAAACTTTTTATATGAAATGTGTAACAAATACAAACAAAAAAAGAAGGAAACTCTATCTCTACAAAAGGATTTTATAAAACATGCTATTTGGGAGCCTAACAGTAAATTTCCATTAGAAAATCAGCGCATTTCTGGGAACTGTAAATGTTGAGGTTCCAGGTTTTATTTTCTGCTTTCCAACTTCCTGAGACACTGTTTTCTAAACTGTGTCTTCTGGCTGCTGCAGTCATATCACCGTCCCAGGCCTGGGAATCTACGTTGCATCCCCGGTTCCCACAGCTGAGGCCGAGGCATGTGGACAATGCCCGACAGCTCACAGCCCACACATCCAGCAACAACTGGTTCCTTCCTCTTCCTGTGGAAGAGCAACATCCTCTGAGATGAGAAGAAATGCACCCTGAGGAATGCAAGAACAGCAGAGAGCTGCTCACACAGGAAATTACTGGTGTCCGCACTCTCAAGGGCTTGTCTCCTGGCCTGTCAGCCCATAACGAGCTTCCTGCCAACCCAGAGGATAGTTTACAGTGGAGCTAAATGCCACTTGTGGGCCTGTCAGGCCTTTCAGGGAAAAGAGCAAACTTAGCTTTCAGATGACCTGCACTCGGTACCCACCTGTTTTTGAGTTACTCGGTACCTCTTAGTGAAGTGTTGCACCTTTCTTTGCCACCTGACAGTTAATTTGGTGGAAGTAGTCAGCAAGTCTGCTCAAGTAAATTTTTAAATTGATTCTTTGTACTTTATGACATCGAGTTATGTAAAATATATTAGGGCTTCAGTGAGATTTAAAACTTCATCCTCTTAGTGAACCGTCTGTTGTGCCCAGTGGTGGCCTGGTTCTTTCTGTGTCTTTCAATTTCTTTGCTTTTACTTTTTGAGATAGGCATCAGTAGAAGTGTCTTACTCGACATAATCATATAGTCTCACGCATAAGTGAAACCATGTTGATTTAAATCAGCCAACAAACCCCATCACTAGATTTCAAATTGACTTGAGTTTACTTTTAAGATTGAAGAATGTTTAAGTATAATTTGATTTTCTGTTTGTTTGTTTTTTTCTAATTCCTCCACTTTATTTGTTAAAAACAGTAAATTTGTGTTTTTCTTTTGCTCAGGGTAATGATGGCCACTACAAAGCTCAGTTTTTATATCATATGTACATTTTAAACAACTTTCCAAATCACTACAGAATTTTTATGGGTTTCATTGTTTATGGTGGTAAGACTCTTGCTTTTTATGTATTTACTTGGGTTATTTTGCTGAAGTACATAAGAGTTATTGTTTGTTTTAAGTGGAAGAGGAGATGGAGAAGGAATGCCTGGCATTTCCTTTCCTTTCCAGAATGTCTCTTTAATGAACATTCCTTGTTTCTCTTTAGGAACAAACCATCTCAGCTCAGCAAGAGGCCTCCACATGTCTAGTCGCTAACATCCAGTCTCCTTCCTTGGTTCCCTGGCCCTCGCCAGGTGGTTGTTTCATGCATTTACTGTCTCTTCTTACCCCAGAGCTCCCTTTCCACCTTTGCCACCTTCCCAATGTGTTTAGCCAGTTCCCTCTGTTAAACTCTTTCTGTTAAAGTAACTGCCATGCTTTCTGTTTTCCTGCTGGATTCTGAATGATACAAATTATCCTAAAGAAGTAAGAAGATTTCTGTTCAACAATGCTTATTCCAGCATTGTTTGTATTAACAAAAAAGGACAAAAACCAAATGTCGTTTAACATTTGGTTAAATAAAAGTATAGGACAGCAGTTCTCAACCAGTGGGTTGCGACCCATAGGAACTGCATTAAGGAGCCGCAGCATTAGGAAGGTTGAGAACCACTGGTATAAGACATCAACAGATGGGATATTAGATAGTCATTCTATATTTAATGACAACTAAATGCAATGTGTGTGATTCTGGATCCTGGACTTGTAGAAAAATTGCTCTGTAGTACTTTATTAAGACACTTGATAAAAATTGAACGTAGACTGAATATCAGACAGCATTATCATTGCTAAATTTCTTGATTTGATAATCATACTGTGGTTATGTAAGGGAAAGGTCTTGTCCTTAGAACATACCCACAGCAATAACTGAGGTAAGGGAGCATTTGCAATTTCTCTCAAAGTATTCAGAAAATTTACCATATACAATATGAGAAAAAGTATTTAACAAATAATATGAGTCTAATTTTGTACCAGGAAAAATGTGTTTATCCATTGAACCGAGTTCCTTCTGAATTTCTTATGTGTATCATAGACATACTAACCAGGGCACTGGAATTTACCCAAGGTCATACAGCCAGTAAATAACACAATAGGCTTTTGAACTTTATCTAGCTTTGGAGTGTGTTCTTTTAAATACGGTATAGTGGGTTTCTTAGTTCTTGGAGAAAAGGCCTTTTCCTCTAGCCTCAGGAGCTTGGAGGATGAGCCCTAAGAGTCTAGGCCCAGCCCTCAGAGGGGCACTGGCCAGCTGGTGCAGTATATCCCTGGGGGATAAGCACTGTTTCTGGCAGACAGGGAGGAGGAGTATCTGGTCTCCTCACCTCTGTCTCCTTCTCACACCTCCCATGGGCAGAGCCTGACAGGGAACCAACTGGCAAGAGAAAACTAGTTTTCAGAGCACTGGTGTCAGCATCACAAAACAGAGTTTCAAAAGATGGATTTGGAAATAAGAGATGCATTCTCTAAGAGGAATTATTGGATTAAAGAATAGGAACTTTTTTTAAAAAGCTTTATAAGGTGAATTCCACTGTAAAATGTGTTTACAAATTCAGGTTTTCACTAGTACTATATGAGTTAATTTATTTTCTATCTTTTAAAATACATTATAGGTATTATGTTTATTTCTTAAATTATTTAGTATCTTAACAGCCTTAAAATTTTTAATAAGGAAAAAATGTTATCCAGTTATAATAATTTTATTTTTCTGTGATTTGTGACCTTTCATTTATTTTTATGATCATCGTTCATTCATATTTCTGAGAATGGCATGTTTGAATGCTTTAGCTATTTTTCTATTGTTTTGTTGGTGGGTTTACCTGTATTAACTTTTTGAAAAAAAATTTTTTTATTTGGATTCTGTGTGGAAAAAGGCCCTTGCTAATCCCCAAATATATCTTAGCTATTCTTCTTAATATTTTCTTGTTAACAATAAAACCTTAAATTCCAGATGTATATATTTAGTTATGAGGTACAGATTTATAATTAGAAAAGTGCCCTCGATTTGTATAGTATTCTTCTTTCCTGATTTTACAGGAAAACATTCATTAAACATTAAATTCTTTTTTTTCCTAAAATGGAGTTTAATTTTACACCATCTCCATCTTTCTTTCTCAATTAAAAAAAAAAAAAGCTCTATAAAATTAGCTCATTGGATTAGTTTTTCTTTTTCTTTTTTTTTTTTTGCCATGAAGGCTTTGTTAAACAGTTTGATGAAAATGTTTCAGATTGTATATGAAGCCAGCACATTGCACCCCTTGATTGCACTAATGTACTCAGCTATGATTCAATAATAAAAAAAAAAATTTAATTCTTCTTTATTTGTGTCTATTTAGAGACTTCCTTATCTGTCTTACTGATCTGTTTTCTTGATCCATTATGATCCCATTTTAATTTTTGTAGATATAGAGTATTTCTTTTTTTTTTTTTTTTTTTTTTGAGGCAGTGTCTTACTACATCGCTTGTAGAGTGCTGCGGCATCACAGTTCACAGCCACCTTAAACTCTTGGGCTTAAGCCATTCTCTTGCCTCAACCTCTCAAGTAGCTGGGACTATAGGCGCCCACCATAACGCCTGACTATTTTTTTGTTGTAATTGTCATTGTTGTTTGGTAGGCCAGGGCTGGGTTTGAACCCGCCAGCTCCAGTGTATGTGGCTGGCGCCCTAGCCATTGAGCTACAAACGACAAGCCAAATATAGAATATCTCTTTAAAATAAAGTGCAGTGTTTTTTCTTCCAAAGTTTCTTTGGTAGTCTCATGACTTATTCAAATGAGTTTTAAAATTATTCTGTCAGTTTCCAAAACTCATCCCATTGGAGGATTGATTGGCATTGCATTAGACTTACAAAATAATTTGAGAAGATAGGGGTAAGACTTTTTTTCTTTCATTTATTTCTTTAGTTGGCAAATAAAATTGTACATATTATGTACAACATGTTTTGAAGTATATAAATGTGAAATGGTTAAATCTAGCAAATTTACAAATGTGTTACTTCAGAGTCTCACTGCATCAAATTTAGGAGCATTCTTATTATATGCCTGTGGTTCCCATAAAAATAGCTGCCATTTTTCATGTACTACTAAGCATTTTACCTCCTTACTAAA
Organism: Arctocebus calabarensis; assembly: GCA_963573935.1. Classification (NCBI taxonomy): domain Eukaryota; kingdom Metazoa; phylum Chordata; class Mammalia; order Primates; family Lorisidae; genus Arctocebus; species Arctocebus calabarensis. Next base: position 7,934 of record CAUYON010009713.1, on the reverse strand, counting down.
CATGCACATAGATTGGTAACTTGCACAATATCACACACGTAGGAGGTGATAAAGGCAAGCAAGGCCTGGATTAGACCAGGGTCAGAGAGGAGATGCAGAACACCCACCCCGTACTACCTCCCCAAGGCACAGGCCTTGCCACTCTGAATCCTGCTTTCAGCTTCCCTATTGTCAGAGGATTTAACCTAAGTAAATGTTTCTCACTGTAGTAGTAGCCAAGGAGGCCTGATCAGTATCTCTGATTGGGGGTGGGGAGGGGAGTGGATAAAAAGAAGAAAGAAAGACAAGGATTTAAAAAAATAAAAAAAAGGACCTCTAGTTTGGGAGCAGGTGGGGAAATGGGCCCCAGAGTCAATGTTTGTCCGTAACTGGGTGTGGAGGCAACTTTGGAATTTTACACTATGCCTATTTCTACTTGCCAAGTGTGTAAATCCTTGGCATGTGCCAGACTTTAGCGAGCACAAATCCTTAACTTAGTGTTTAATGTTTCAGACACACGTATCTCTTACTGATTACCCAGAAGGTGTGCCATATGGTGTGCTCATCGTAGGTTGTTCAAGCCTCATTGTGTGGCTGTCGCTTCCTAATATGAGTAATTATTTGATCTCTCAGTATCCTTAAAGGATCTGTCAGTATCCTTAAATCTCTTTCCTAATGACGTAATGGCTCTACCTTCCTTGGCAGGGCCTTGTTGTCACTGTTCTCTTACTGCTCTCCCTAGGTCCCCACCCTTGCCCTGTCACTAATTTTCATTTTTTGACTTGTTCGTGTTTTATGAAAGGGTGTTCTTTGTGGCAGGAACCATATGTATGGAAGTTTCCTTTGGAGTTGTTATGGCTGCTCGTTCTGCTGTGTGCAAGTATTTCCTTTTGGAATGAATGATAGCATTAGACTTACTTAGTGTGAGATAGGTTTTTTTTTCCTACCAAACCTAAGCCCATAATACTTTTGTTTTTTTCCTAGTGATCTGAGGCACTTTCACAACTTTGAGACCATTTGCAGAATCTTTTTTTCTTCCATCTCTTCTAACCTTTTTTTTTTCTCACTTGTTATGGTTCCTTAACATGTTGTGGATCATGAGTATCCATAGTTCTGAGGGATCCCGTCACTCTAGTTCACAGCTCTCAGACTCAGTTCACCTCTCTTGTTCCTCAGATCATAGAGTATCCGTAGTTCTGAGGGATCCTGTCACTCTACTTCATAGTTCTCAGATTCATTTCAACTCTCTGGTTCCTCAGATCACGAGTATCCATAGTTCTGAGGGATCCCGTCACTCTAGTTCATAGTTCTCAGACTCAGTTCACCTCTCTTGTTCCTCGGATCATAGAGTATCTGTAGTTCTGAGGGATCCCGTCACTCTACTTCATAGTTCTCAGATTCATTTCAACTCTCTGGTTCCTCAGATCACAAGTATCCATAGTTCTGAGGGATCCCATCACTCTAGTTCACAGCTCTCAGACTCAGATCCCCTCTCTTGTTCCTTGGATCATGAGTATCCATAGTTCTGAGGGATCCCGTCACTCTAGTTCATAGTCCTCAGACTCAGTTCACATCTCTTGTTCCTCAAATCATAGAGTATCTATAGTTCCGAGGGATCCTGTCACTCTAGTTCACAGCTCTCAGACTCAATTCCCCTCTCTTGGACTGATTATGTCAGTGACTTTCAACCTGTGTGCCTTGAGAGGATCTTAGATGTGTTGCAAAAATTTTTAAAGATTATTAATTAAATTGTTTTTGAAAGAAGTTCAAGCCACAGTATATATTTTCTTTTTTCTTTTTTGAGCAACATAATTTTAATGTGCCATGGAAGTTTAACTATAGGTTTAAGTGTGCCATGGGATAAAAAGGTTGAAAAATACTGGGTTGTGTAATATAGCTGTGTGCGTTGGTGTCATACCTGCTCCCTGTAGGTAGAACTTTCAAAGGAATTTTGTATTTCACTCTAACAATTCTCCTGCAGGTTCAGTTATAATGGATTTGTGTCCTACTTTATAGGTTGATAATATTTAAAATAAGTTTATTTAGAATGACATTTAACATCAGATAAAATACCTTGCTGAGTAAATATTATTCAAAATTCAGAAATATTTATCTTGAGTATAATAGTTCAATAAAATTTCAAGATGATAAATAAAGTAATTTTTTAAAAAGAACTGGAAATGTGTCATTAAAATAAAGTAAAAAGAGTTGTATGCTTTGGAAAATTAGTTGACATTTGAAGAATTTGACTATGAAATGTACTCTCCCAGATTTGTACTTTTAGGAAATTCTGGTACTTTTTATATAATTCAGTACACAGTAAAATTACAGAAAAAAAATCTAAGATGTTAATGTTTTTTAGAAATTATTTTATTCTTTTGTTTTCTAGAAATCACTTCTCTTTTTAGTGTTCTGTGAATTGTAAAAGCAAAAAACATAAGACTGTTTTCCATTGTGGGCACTAAGTTATCAGAGTGTCCCAGCCCCCTGTCCCTCCTCCCCCTGGGAAAAGCAGTCTCTTTCTAATACACAAGTAAAAGGCACGAGAAGTTTCAAGCATATGAGTTTATGTTTAAAAGAAAAGGTTATCATTTTTTTAATTGAGTATACTGATAAGTTTATTGTAGTTTATTTTATAATTAAACATTTTTTCTCAACTCTATCATTCACCTTAAACATATTTAAAACTTTTGATTTAGAGAGCAACAGTTGTCTCTAAGATATATTAGTAATATTTAATTAAGCATTGAAATCTATTCCTGGTACTAAGCATTATGACTATTTTTATGTATTTGTTAGTCAATGAAAACGGCAGTCACAGATTTACATTCTAAACTATGACTGTGTTTATGAATGTGTTTTTTTATTTTTTTTTATTTTTTGAGACAGAGCCTCAAGCTGTCACCCTGGATAGGGTGCTGTGACATCATAGCTCACAGCAACCTCCAATTCCTGGGCTCAAGCGAGTCTCTTGCCTTCGCCTCCCAAGTAGCTGGGACTATAGGCGCCCGCCACAACGCCTGGCCATTTTTCGGTTGCAGCCATCATTGTTGTTTGGCAGGCCCAGGCTGGATTCGAACCCGCCAGCTCAGGTGTACGTGGCTGGCGCCTTAGCCCATTGAGCCACAGACGCCAAGCCGAATGTGTTTTGTTTATTTTTAGTATTTGCTTTCTCACTCTTTCGGGTGGTTCTCCTGGCAACAGTGACCTGGCCGCTGCCTGTCGTGTTTTTGCGGTTATGCTCTTCCATTGTATTCCCCCACCACAACTCATTTCATGCATATGATTAACAGTAACTTATATAGTTTTTTCTACAGTATTTAGTCACATTTTTCCTACATATAAGTGAAAATTAATTTTATGGAATTTAAATAGTTTATAATGAAAAAAAAAAGTTTGTATTGGAAATTTGTGTCTTTTCCTCCAAACCTCATGCCTCCCCAAGCAGTTCCTCTCACCAGGATGGAAGACTTGGATCTAATGATAATAACTGGGATTTGCTTGTTTTCCTCTGCTGTGATATACCTGGCACACAGGAACCTGGACTCCTGGTAGACTGTCTGTGGAGACAAGGACACGTACAGAAACCCAGTGCATGTGGAATTCATTAGTCTGACCATAGCTCTGCAGCCCGGCTGAGTGGATCTCAGCAGAAATGGAAAAGTTCGCGGCAGGCTAACCAAAGATGAGCTAGATCTCTGTAATGTGCTGTACTGTGCTGAGCTCAGGCAATGAATCTTATGTCAGCGTCATGAAGGAGAGTGACTTAACCTAATCAGGGGCGGGTTCAACAGGCTTTATGCATTCATTTCATAGAAACTAAGGTGCCAGATGCTAGGTAGGAGCTGTGGAAGGAGTGGAGGGGAAAATGCATGTGAGTTATAATGGTGAGCCAAAACCATCATGGACAGTTACTTGGTACAGTGAGAGGGTGAATTGGGAGCATGTGACTGAATCTTTAAGGTGGGGGATCGAGAAAGTTTCCCTGAGACAGACATTTTGGCTGAAGACTAAACCTTGCTACTCAAAGTATTAATGGATGGTCTGGTTGAGCCTCACCTGAAAGCTTAGGAGAAATGAAGATTCCCAGGTCCCACTGCAGACCTACCAAATCAGACCCTGCATTTTCATACAGTCCCCAGGTGATCTGTGTGTACCTTACAGTGCTGATATAAAGCTTCTAGAGGAGTAGAGGTGAGAGGGTGGAGGTGCAGGAATGTTCTGGGCAGAAGAACAGTGTGTGCAAAAAAAAAAAAAAAAGAAGTCTAAGGGCAGGGATGGAGTGGGGCAAGTGCTCTGTGAGCCAGGCCTACTTGTCACAATTTTGCCCTTTGCAGTTTGAAAATAAGTAACTAACTAGACACATAAAAACCAGCTAAGAGAATAAGTCAGCAGTTTAGACAAAACCGAAGGCAGCTGGAACCAGGAATATCTTAACAGAAATCGAGAGAATGAAATTCATTTGAAAGATGCGTAAGTTGTACAATGATAGGATTTATACTGAGTTGAGGGTGAGAAGGGGATTGTCAAGGATAATTCCTGGATTCCTAGCTTGTACAATGATATGCCACCCACCAAGGTAGCAGATTTCCTAAGTCAGGGACCAAGTTTGCGATCATATATTCTGGTGTGGACATGTTGAGTTTGATGGGCCTTGGAAATGTACAGCAGTCCATGCCAGGTTTGCAGCTCTGAATGCATATCTGGAGCATAAAAGAAAGTTCCAGAGAGGAAATAAGAAAGTGTGAGTATTCTGCATGTATGCAGTAATTGAAGGAGCAGACTTAAGTAAAATTATCTCAGACTATAGAGTCAGAAGAGGGTTTAGGACTAGTCCTTGAGGTATTTTAATAAAATGGTCTGATGAAAAAGAGTAAGTCTTCAAAGGAGGGAGCGGGGCCTAGTGGGAAGCAAAGAAAGCAGAGTGTGGTGTGATGGCAGCCAGGGCAGGTGTGTTTCAAGAGGATGAGAGGAGTCAACTTTGCTGAGAGTCCAGAGAAGGACTGAAAAATGTCTGATGAATTTAGCAGAGATTATGGGTAACCCTTTGGAGAGGAATACAGGTGCAGACCAGTGTGAAGTGAGGTGAGGAGTGAGTGGAGGAGAAGGGTGAGCAAAGGAGTCAGCGAGAATAGACCTTTTTCTTTGATTCAGTATGTTTCTTAACCATCTGTTATACATAAAGCAATAGGGATGTACAAATGTAAGACTAAGCCCAATAATAGTGATAGGTGCCTAAATTGCTATGGGAATAATTAGTGGAAAGGTTAAATAAAGAGAATGTGTGGGGTAGGTTGGTGGGAGAGGTGGCGTGGAGAATCAGGGCGGGGGACAGTAAGTTAGTCAGAGATAGCTTCCCAGAAGTGAGTAATACTTAAGTTCGTTCTTTTAAGAATTTTCCTGATAATAAAGGGAACAAGGACAAAGCTCAGCAAGTGCTTCCCAGAAGTGAGTAATACTTGAGCTGGTTCTTTCAAGAATTTTCCTCATAATCAGGGAACAAGGACGAAGCTGAGCAAGTGCAAAAGGAAGGGAGGAAATTCAGGGAACTGTGGTCATTTCAGATTGGCCACAGCACTGGGTGGGAGAGGAGGATTGCAAGAGATGAGAAAGGAGAGAAAAGGTGAGGATGAATCGGGATTGATCTTGAATGCCATTGAAGGGTATTTGGATTCACTGTAAGAACTGGGAGAACTAGTAAAGATTTTTGCTCAGTGAAGGAGAATAATAAGAGAAAATTTGTACTTAAAAACAGTTACTGTTACTCTGGATGTGAAAAAGGAGGGGTTGGAGGGAGCTGAGACTGGAGGTATGAGTGCCTGGAGGCAGCTGCAGTAGTAATAATACAGGCACTAAGTGATAAGTGTCTGATCTGGAGCAGGAGCTGGGACCTGACCACCAGGAGACTGGCCAGTGAGGCAGTGAAGAGAGAGTCAGGAAGTTCTAATTACTGATGGGACCTGGGAGGAGATGGAAGTCTCCAAAGGATCCCATGGTTGGGGCTGCTCGATACATAATTGCAGTTTTTACCAAGGCAGTGAGAGACAGCTTTTGAGTATGGATCATCCAATTCAGATATACAAATTCGAGACTCTTCAATTGATTGATCAAGCCACCAGGCTCCCACATCTCCATGGTGAGTGTGGTAATGATTATAGTAAACAGATAGTCTGCATTAATCACACCTCATGCATCAGGAGGGATCATTGCATAAACGGCTGTGAATAGTGACACACTTCTGTGGTGTCCCAACTTCCTCATTAAGAACTCCTTTCTTACTCATCTGTGTGTGAATGTGAGCGTACATGAGCGTGAGCATGCCTGAGAGTGAAGATGCGTCATTATTCTTCAACTCTGATTACAAAGTTATAGGATGTAGCTCTGTTCTCTTTAACTCAGGGCATCTGTGAAAGGTATTTTTAAATTTTATGGTCATGTTTTGAGTGTTGTTTTTTCTGGGCCCTTTTTCCTCATGGTAATTGTTGAGGAAAAAAAAGCTTTCTTTCTTTTTCTTTTTTTTTTTTTTGAAGATTACTTTTTTTTGTCCTATATCATCCCTTTATTTTTTATTTTTTATTTAAATTAAATCATAGCTGCGTACATTAGTGCAATCAAGGGGTACAATGTGCTGGTTTCATACACAATCTGAAATGTTTTCATCAAATTGTTTAACATAGCCTTCATGGCATTTTCTTAGGTATTGTATGAAGACATTTATATTCTGCATTTAGTAAGTTCTGCCTGTACCCTTCTAAGATGCACCATAGGTGTGACCCCAACAATTACCCTCCCTCCACCCTAATTCCTCCCCCTTCCCTTCCCATATTCTTGTGCTATAGTTGGGTTATAGCCTTCGTATGAAACCTTTAAATTAGCTTCATACTGAGTACATTGGATACTTTTTCTTCCATTCTAGAGATACTAATGTACACAGCTATGATTCAATAAAAAAAAAAAGTAGAATTGTTCTAAAGATGTACAATCAGAATGGCAGGTGAAAAGTCATTTAAGTATTTGCTTGGCAAAAAAAAAAAGAGCAAGCGAAACAGAAAGACAAATAATAAACTGACAGATCTTCTAAACAGAAATTAAATAAAGATATTAGAGACTTAACTGAGACTTTAGAACAACTGTGCTTGCTAGATGTATATAGAACGCTCCATCCCAAAGATATAGAATATACATTCTTCTCATCATCCCGTGGAACATTCTCCAAAATTGACAACATCCTCAGACATAAAATAAACCTCAGCAGGATCAAAAGAATTGAAATTCTACCTTGCATCTTTTCAGACCACAAGGCACTAACAGTGGAACTCAACTCCAACAAAAATGCTCAACCTCACACAAAGGCATGGAAGTTAAACAACCTTAAGCTGAATGACACTTGGGTGCAGGAAGAAATAAAAAAGGAAATCATTAACTTCCTGGAGTATAACAACGATGAAGGCACAAAAAATTACCAAAACCTATGGGATACAGCAAAAGCAGTCCTGAGAGGAAAATTTATTGCTTTAGAAGCCTACATTCGAAAAACAGAAAGAGAGCATATCAGCAAACTCACAAACCATCTGATGGAATTAGAAAAAGAAGAACAATCTAAGCCTAAACCCAGCAGAAGAAAAGAAATATCCAAAATTAAATCTGGGATCAATGACATTGAAAACAAATGAATCATTCAGAAAATTAATGAAACAAGGAGGTGGTTTTTTTTTAAAAATAAATAAAATAGATAAGCCTTTGGCCAGACTAACTAGAAATAAAAAGGTAAAATCTCTAGTAACTGCAATCAGAAATGATAAAGGAGAAATAATGACTGATGTTACAGAAATACAAGAGATTATCTTTGAATACTACCAGAAACTTTATGCCCAGAAATTTGACAATGTCAAGGAAATGGATCAATATTTGGAATCACACCCTCTCCCTAGACTTAGCCCAGATGAAATAGATGT